>PVKM010011998.1:0-32354 GCA_004027735.1 Carollia perspicillata | reverse complement strand
TATAATCCCCTCCCTTTTTCCCTGAAATTCCCTCCCCTCTCCCCTCTGGATACTGTCATCCCCTTTTCTATTTCAATGTCTTTGGCTATATTTTGCTTGCTTGTTTGTTTAGTTGCTTAAGTTCCTGTTAAAGGTGAGATCATATGGTATTTGTCTTTTACTGCCTGGCTTATTTCACTTAGCATAATGCTTTCCAGTTTCATCCATGCTGTTGCATAGGGTAGGAGCTCCTTCTTTTTTTCTGCCACATAGAATTCCATTGTATATACGTACCATAGTTTTTTGATCCATTCATCTACTGATGGGCACCTAGGTTGCTTCCAACACTTGGCTATTGTAAATCGTGCTGCTATGAACATTGGGGTGCATAGGTTCTTTTGGAATGGTGTTTTAGGGTTCTTGGGATATAATCCTAGCAGTGCAATTGCTGGGTCAAAAGGCAGTTTGTAGTAATTTCTTACAATATTTTCTGTGGTATCAGTTTTAATCTCTCCCCTTTAATTTATGATTGTGTTTATTTGAGTCCTCCTTTTTTTCTTGATGTGCCTGGTTAAAGACTTGTTCATTTTGTTTATCTGTTCAAAGAACCAGCTCCTGGGTTTTTTTATCCATAGAATTGTGCTTTTGATCTCTGTATCATTTAATCCTGCTCTGGTCTTTGTTATTTCCTTCCTTCTACTTGCTCTGGGCTGTCTATGTTGTTGTTCCTTAAGTTCTTGTAGGCATAGGGTTAGGCTATTTGTTTGAAATGTTTCTATCTTTTTTTTGGTAGACCTGTATCGCTATGAACTTACCTCTCAGGACTGCCTTTGCTATTTCCCATAAATTTTGAGTTTTTGTGAGTTCATTTTTATTTGTTCCCAGAAACTTTTTGATTTCTTCTCTAATTTCCTTCCTGACTCATTCATTGTTTAATAGCATACTATTCAATCTCCATGATTTTGAGTGTTTTGGGTTTTTTCCTTGGGGTTATTTTCTCATTTCACTTATTTATGGTCAGAGAAAATGGTTGATATGATTTTAATTTTCTTGAATTTGTTGATGCTTATTTTGTGTCCTATAATGTGGTCTATCTTTGAAAATGTTCCATGTGCATTTTAAAATAATGTTTATTTAGCTTCTTTGGGATGAAAGGCTCTCTCTCTCTCTCTCTCTCTCTATATATATATATATATATATATATATATATATATATATATATATATATATATATCAGTTAAGTTCATTTCATCTAGGGAATTGTTCAATGCCACAATATCTTTGTTGATATTTTGTTTGGAAGATCTGTCCATTTTTTTACAGTGGGGTGTGAAAATCCACTACTATAATTGTGTTGCTGTCAATATCCTTCTTGAAGTCCTCTAAGATTTCTTTATGTATTTGGGTGATCCTATGTTGGGTGTATATGTATTTACCATGTTTATGTCTTCTTGGTGGATTCTTCTCTTGGGTATTATGAAGTTACCTTCTGGGTATCACTTTATGGCACTTTTTGTGAAGCCTATTTTTTCTGATATGAGTATTGCTACCCCAGTTTTTTTCCCCGGTCTGTTTGCTTGCAAAACTTGTTTCCAGCCCTTCACTTTCAGTCTGCGTAGGTCTTTTGTTCTGAGGTGGGTCTCTTGTAGGCAGAATATGTGTGGGTCATGCTTTCTTATCCATTCAGCTATTCTGTCTCTTGATTGGAGCATTTAATTCATTTTCATTTAAGGTTATTATGGATAGGTGCTTATTCATTGTCATTTTTTCACACTCGTGTCCTCCCTTTCTCACTCTTTTCCTTCAACCAGTTCCTTTAGCATCTCTTAGAAAGTTGATTTGGTGGAGGTGTATTCTTTTAGACTTCTTCTAACTAAGAATCTCCTTATTTGGTCTTCTATCTTGATTGAGAGCCTTGCTGGGTAAAGTAGCCTTGGTGGCAGGCCTCTGGTTCCCATTACTTGGAATATTTCTTGCCATTCTCTTCTGGCTTGGAGCATTTCCCTTGAGAAGTCAGCTGGTAACCTTATTGGGGCTCCCTTGTATGTTACTTTCTGTTTCTCCCTTGTTGCCTTTAAGATTCTCTTTGCATCTTGGAATTTTGCCATTGTTATTATGATGTGTCCTGAAGTGAGCCTCTTTGTGTTCCTCTTGATTGGGACTCTCTTTGTTTCCTGGATTTTTTTTTTTTTTTTACTTTTTCTCTCATCATATTAGGGAAGTTTTCCATCATTAGTTTTTCAAACAGGTTTTCTATCCCTTTCTCTTCTTCTCCTCTGGTATCCCTGTTGTACGGATATTATTATGTTTCATATTGTCCTGCATTGCCCTTAACCCATCTTCATCTTTCTGAGCTTCTTTTTTTTAATCTTGCCCTTGGTGGGTGTTTTATTTTTTTTTTTCTATTTTATTCTCCAGCTCACTGATCCAATCTTCTACTTCCTTGATCCTGCTTTTGATTCCTTCTACTGTGTTCTTCAGTTCAGGAATTGTATTCTTCATTTTCTTTTGGCTGTTGTTGATAGTTGCTGTTTCTTTTTTCATGTTGATATAGTTTGCAGTGAGTTCATTGTGGTTTCCCTGTAGTTTCTGGTAATTCACTGTGAGCTCATTGAGCTTCCTGATAGCCATTGCTTTGAACTCAGTGTCTGATAGTTGACTTGCCTCTATTTCATTTAGCATTCTTTCTCAGACTTCCTCCTTTCTTTTCATTTTGAGATTGTTACTTTATCTTCCCTTTGTTTGTGAGACTCTTTTTTTTTTTTTAGCCCGAGATTCTTAAGTTTATCTGTTTTTACTCCCTCAGTTTATGGTGTGAAATTCTATGGTAGAATACCTGTGAGATTCAGTGGTGCCATGTACTTGATCTCCCAAGTTCACTGGGAGATCTTGTGCTGTCATTTAAGTTGGCTCTGTGCTTGTCTTTGTGTTTTGACTGTTGTTGACTCTTTCTTTGCTGGGTCCTCCTAACCAGCCTGTTAACTGAGTGTCACTCTGTCTACCTCCTCTTTTATTTTTTTTGTGGTGGTGAAGGCAGGTTGTGTTGAAACTGGTTCTTCCATGTGTGCAATGTTTTGAAGATTCTCTCTTGCTCTTGTTCAGTTGTTTTTACTGGGTATTTTCCACTATTTGGTTGTATTTCCAGATATGTCCTGGGTTGAGGTTAGTGTGGTTTCTACTCCCTCCTTCACCTTCTTCTGTTGTTATCTTTTGTTGGTTCTTTTGTCATTGGGTTTCCTCTTCCAGTGGGTATCCTGGTGTTCAAAGCTCCCACCTATTCTTTTTTGTGATCAGTTGGAGAGGAAAAATGTTTAACACAGCAAGGGAGTATTTTATGATATTTACAGTAGCAGCCAGTAGAAAAGAGATAAGAGATCCTTTGGCTATGTATAGTGTTAACCATGATCTTCCAACCAACTAGCCACTTTCTAGAAGGATGGAAAGAAGATACATCTCTTGTTGTGGAGGGAAGGACTGTGAGTTGGATCTGGAAAGCAGTGAGATTGTGGGAGGTCCAATTCTGAGGTAAGGTGAGAGCAAAAAATAGTAAATAGATGTAGTGTGTGAGAGAATAGAGTTAACCACTACAGTAATAGAATTCAGGAAACTGTGAAGTTGGCTAAGATCTGGGAGGGGTGTTGTGAAGTATTTCCAATTGTGTGGAACATCTATTATTTACAGTAATATTAGAGCAACAGTCATATGACAGAACATGTGATTTAGGTAACAAGAACAGGAAGTAAAGGACCTTGAGTAGTGTGCTAATAGAACACAAGTGAACTGAAGGACAGTAAATTAACAATACACTATGAAAGAGAGAGCAGGGTAAACCTGTCAAATGATACAGTATAACCAGCCAAGCAAAGCAGACTATGCAGAAAAAAGAAGGATACAAAAATGCTATTAAAATAAAAGATATAAGAATAATGAAAAATAGTAATAACACAAATATGCAATAACTTTCAGGGTCTCTGCAATACCAAAGTGAAATTTGTCTCACTGTCTCAACTGTTGTGATGCTCCCTCTTGGATCCAGCTCTGGTCTCTTCACAGCTTCAGGTTTTTTTGTCTCACTTGTAGGTATTTTTAAAAAAAGCAGAAGAAGCAAGGGAGAAGAGATAAAATTGGAAGGAAAAGAACATAGAATAAAACAAGAAAAAGAAAAGAGAGAAAATAGGAATTGAAAGATAAAAAAATAATAAAAATGAAAAAATAAAAAATATATTTTAAAAATAAAGTAAAATAAAATTAAAAAGCCTTGTGGTTTCAAAGTGACCAAACCAGTTTTTCTGGTCTTGCTTCTGCAGCAGGCTGAGGGACAATTGGTATGGCTTTTCTTTCTCCCTGATCTGCACTCATTTAGCTTGCATGCACTCTCCAGGGAGCTAGCCTGGCACCTCTCCCCATTACCTTGGGTGTGGGATCCAGGCCTTCCTGAGTGTGCACTTTTCCTGGGGTTACTGCTGTGGGCTGGGGCGTGGGTATACCTGTACTCACCAGGCTGCCTGAGTTCCTTGGGTGTGCACCCTTTCCAGTGCTATGGGGGTGCACAGGGTCTTCCGCACAACCTTCCTTGCAACCCTGGGATTGCTGCTGGGTTGGGTGGCAGAGAAGCCAGCACTATTATTGCAGAATTCCCCAAACGTGTCTCTCTTTTCACTTTTTCTTTTTGAGAAATTTCTCCTACTCAAGCCTGCTACTCCATACAGTGGCCGGGCGTCTCCCGCAGCCCAATGCTCCGGCCAGACTGGTTACTATGGGGGTCAGAGCCTGTCACTGTGTGACTCTCAACTGTCCCCATCCGGGGTCCACAGAGTCAGTGGATGCTCACAGTCCCTGTGTGTTTGCCCCTTCGTCCTCATTCCCCTGTCTGTGACTTCAAGCAACCAGGTCTCTCCTGGTGCTACTCAGACCTTGTTTGGCTAGGGAGGGAGCAGTTGCCCCGGCTCTCTCCCAAGGACTCTGTGGCAGACCCAACATTGGGCACTGGGCCTGGGGCTGCAGCCACCCTGGTCCCCGACCTGGTCCCTGGGACCTTATTGTCCTGAAGCACTCTCCTTACCATTTGTTTTTTCAGTGTCCACTACAAATTTTGGTCTCTTATTTTCATATATGTTGAGGTACTGTTGGCTGTTTGCTCTTTTACTCCATATATTGGCTAGGATTTTCTCCCATGTGTGGGGGGAAGTGGAATATGCTCCCTCCTACCCCGACTCCATCTTCCTCTCAATATATCAGGTTAGATTAGTATTTAAAAATGTGTCTACATATTTCACCATATTTTATTGAATAAATGAGAAACATCATATAATTATGTTTTTTAAGAAACCCTTAGTTTTCCCATTTTTTGTTCACTGAACTCAGTCAGGTGCAATGCCATTTCTATTAAGATTTCCAACCTCCATGTAAGAACTACAATAACAGTATGTCACTCATCAAAGGTATTCTTCAGGAAAGCTAGCTGAGTATAGGACCTTTGAATCCCATCTTGTTGCATAGTCTGATGTTCCTTTCTCTGTCAACCTTCCTGAGGTCTTTCTGAAACTACAAAGAAAAGGGAACAATGATTCTTCTATGGCTCTCATAATCAATGAAATGAAATTACACAGTCTTTCTTCACTTACTCATGCAGAAGATGCCTCTTTCCTTTTAAAAATGTTAGAAAGGAGGAGGGAAATTTTTCATGTGTCAGAATTGACTGCTATTCAAAGACGGGACCTCCCCACTTTAGTTGTCCCTTTGTAGCCATGATTTGAGGTGAGAGAAGTCATCCATTTGAAATGAAATCTGCTTTTTGAATGACTACTTACTTCCAGACAATTTTTTTTCCTTTTTAAACTTTATTTTTGACAGTATTACAGATATCCCCTTTTACCTGCATTTTTCCCACCTCTACCCAGTCCTCACCCCCACTTCCCTCTGGCCATCACCACACTATTGTCTGTGTCTATGGGTTATGTATATATGTACTTTGATGAATCCCTTCACCTTCCAACCCTTCTAACAACTATCAGCTCCATGTATCTATGCTTCTGTTTCTATGCTGTTCATCAGGTTATTTTGTTCATTAGATTCCACATATAAATGAGATGGTATTTGTCTTTCTCTGAGTGGATATCTCACTTGTTATAATAATCTCTGGATCCATTCATGCCATCTCAAAAGGTAAAAGGTCCTTCTTTTTTACAGCATTGTAGTAGTACTCCATTGTGTAAATGTACCACAGCTTTTTTATTCATTTAGACTATTTAAGGGCACTAAGACTATTTCCATATCTTGACTATTGTAAATAACACTGCTATGAATATAGGGGTGTATATGTTCTTTGAAATTGGTGTTTCAGGATTCTCAGGATATCTTCCTAGAAGTGAGATCACTGGCTCTAAAATTAGTTCCACTTTTAATTATTTGATGAAACTCCCTACTCTTTGCTACAGTGGCTGAACCTACCTGCATTCCCACTAACAGTGCAGTCTCTTCAATAAATGATGTTAGGAAAATTGGACAAGACAACACTAAAACTAGATCACTAACTTATACCATACACAAGAATAAACTCAAAATGGATAAAAGACTTAAACTTTAAGTTGAGAAATCATAAAAATCCTAGAAGAAAACATATGTAGTAAAATCTCAGACATCTCATTTAGCAATATTTTTGCCAATATATCTCCTAGGAAAAAGAAAACAAAGGAAAAATAAAGAAATGAGGTTTCATCAAACTAAAGACCTTCTCCACAGCTGGAAAAAAAAACATTAACAAAATGAAAAGGGAAATATGTATGAGAGAACATATTTGCCATGTGATAAGGGGTTCGTTTCCAAAACATATAAAGAATCTACACTACTCAACACCAGAAAGTCAAACAATCCAATGAAAAAATGGGCAAAGAACCTGAATAAACACTTATCCAAAGAGGACATAAAGATGGTCCATAAATATATGAACATGCACTAATCACCAGAGAGTTGTGAATTAAAACCACATTGAGGTGTCACCTCACACTTTCGAGAATAACCATCCATTCAATCATTAATCAGTCAACAACCAACAAGTGTTGGTGAGGATGTGGAGAAAAGGGAACCCTAGTACACTGTTGGCCAGACTATTTTTTCCTATTCAAATGCAATTTAATAGTTAAAAGCACATCAAAATGTAAAGTTATAAGCATTATATCTGCCTCTTAATATAATTTTTATTTAGCTACATATTTCTTTCTCTTGTATAAATTACTTGAGATTCTCAGGTATTAATTAAATGCAATATCATAATATGGATAAACTAAGGTTGGTGTAAAAAAATGTGAATTTTAATGCTAGCATCTATTACTACCTATTACCACCTATTATTATATATAAGAAAGTTCCTATACTTTCTACACCTGTCAAGTTAAGGAAAAATCTGTATAACTTTGGATTCTTCCTTAAGTTAATGAAAATCAATAGTAGAAACTGTATCTATAGCTTACAATGAGATAATTATTTGAGTTTCTTTGACTTCCTTCTAGCACTAGACAATTTCATTTCCATGACCCGCTCACAGACCCAGAAGAGAGCATTCCTTTCTATATCTTTCAATTGGACCTGGGTTATACCCTGCACCTAATGTAAACAAATTTATAGGCTTAAACAAACATAAGACCTATTCTAAATATATAAATGTTATAAATACTGAGGCCAACTGGTAGTTTCCTTAATTGCAAGATTATGTGAACTTGCTCTGTAAAATGAGGCAGTGAGGACCTGAGTGGACATGGAAGGAGGTACGAGAGGTACATTATAGTCCCTTGCATAAGGATAGCATCCTGGCCCCTTCTTCTTGATCTCACGTTAGAGTCTGCTGTATTGTTATGTATTATTTTTTTAGGCATACATTGTTTTTACTTTAGTTAGTTTGAATATGTTCTAATCATTACAAGCAAATGAGGTTTAGTTATAAACTCCACTGTTTTTTAAAATTCTGTAATTCAGAACAACTTGTGATATTTTTCAAGTTATGTAATGATTTTTATTAATATAACTGTTAAGTGCACTATAAGATTGGTTAATAGTTTTTGTGGTGTCATGTAGTATGTTTTGAAATTGACATCTTCACCTTAAAAACATTAGTGGATTCTTCATATAGTCCAATATCAGGGGGGAGAAAGATAGTATAAAGATTACATAAGCCTAAGGAGGAAGAATGAATAGAACAACTTAATGATTGATAGCTTAAAATTGAATGGGTTGTGCATGAAATACCATGGTCTCACGTTTTATTGCACACTCATATTTAGAAATATGTTATTTAGAATATTTTGGTGCCAGTAAAAAAAGACCTAATTATAAAGCTATTTATTGTGAAAAGAAACAAATTATTCAGTGGTAGTCAGTAAAGATTCTGGTTCTTTCTGCGTTTTCATGTAGCTGTCCTCCATCTTTTGGCTCCAATCCTTGATCTTGATGTTCCAGGCATCCAAGAGGCTGATACAGACCCTGAGATGCAGCTCATCCTCATTCAAAGCATGGGGGGAGACATTTTCCTTCCTAGATTGTTTTATTTTTTAGTAATTAAAAAAAATTTAATTACAGTTAACATATATTATTATATTATTTTCAGGTGTATACCCCAGTGATTAGACATTATATAACTTAATAAATGATCATCCTGATAATTCTTACACCCATATGACACCATACCTAGTTATTAGATGGTTATTGACTATATTCTCTATGTTGTACTTTATATCCTCATGACTAATCTGTAAGAAATGATTTAAATTTCTTAATCCCTTCACCATTTTTGATCACCCCAAACCCCCCTCCAATCTGGCAACCATTGAAACATTCTCTGTATCTATGGTTCTGTTTTTGTTCTGCGTGTTCATTTATTTTGTTTTTTTAATGTTCAATTGTTGATAGATATGTATTTATTGTCACTTTATTGTTCATAACTACTAAATAATTTCTAATTTCTGAATATGAAGTTAGACATGTAAATTAGATTAAATAATTATATTGAAATTCTCTGTGATGATTTGAGTATCTTTGAATGTGAATTCAAGAAGTATCAATGAATCATTTTATTATTATGGGAAATTTAATTTCATCTTCTATATAAAAACTGATAAAAATAAATGAGCAACTTCTCTATTTTTGTCTATTTGTATTACTTTTGATGAGATTTTAAATATTTTCTTTGGCTTTTCTCCAGAATTAGACCCAGTGACCCAGAAACTTATGCTCCAAACAGCTAAACCAACTTTTGGCCATCTTACAGATGTAAGTAAAAAGTTCAAGTTATAATATCACTATACATGGTAATTAAATGCAAGCATCTTTATTTAATTTTAGTAGCAAGGCTATAATATCAATTCTCTAGAAAATAATGGAATGGGATATTTGTGAAAGTTTTTTAAAGGACTCATCTACTTTGTGTTTTAATGTTACTTGTGGTAATATTTTTGGTAACATGGAGATTTATAATAGACTAAACAAATTTCATAGCCTTTCTCAACAAAAGTATACCATATAATTAGCCTTACACAGAAGAGTTTCATCGATTTTTTTCTAGTACTTTTACAGTTTTAGATCTTATGTTTTAGTCTTTAATTCAGTAAGGTAAGGACAAACACAACATGATCCCATGTATGGGTTACATAAATTAGGGTCATGGAAGAAAAAAGAATTGTGGTTGTCAGTGGCTGGAGGAAAGGAAAATGAGAGTTGCTAACCCACAGGTATAAAATCTCAGTTATGAAGATAAGTACATTCTAGAGATTTACTACATGATATTGTGTCTATAGCAATGCAGTATTACACACATATATCTGTTAAGAGGGTAAATCTTGTGTTAAGTGCTTTTACCACAAAATAGTAAAAAAGTTTTGACTTTTTAAGAATGATACTTAAAAACTGTGAACCATTATTTTTTTAGTTTTAACACTTATTTTTATGTTAAAATATTACTGCTAGTTGGAATAAATATACCTTATGCGAATCACTGTAAAACTTATATTTATATTATTCTATAGAATACATAGAGAACTGTTATGAGTGAGACCATGTTGGAATATTTAGCTCATGCTAGAATATTGAATAACTTAAACAAGAGATATGAAGAAAATCTTGAATAAGTTTATGGTATAATAAAGAACATGTAGAAAATTCAAATCTTTAACATTTCAGAAGGTCTGGGGAAGGCCAGATGCTGGATGAGATCACTCTACATGAAAGGAAGGCAGATCATAAGGCCACACGCCTGGAATGGGTGTGTTTGTAAGGGTGGCAGTCTATGATGTGTGATATGACAAAATGGTAGCCTAGTCCAAGGGAAGAGGAAACAGGTTCATAGTTTAACCAAACAGGGTTTTTGAGGACCAGCACACTTAAGAGAATTTTTAAAGACTAACATGTTTATAGTATGGTGCTGGGTGGATGCCCTACCCTGTGCCCCAATGCCCCACCATAAAACCCTTCATGACATCCACACAGATCACTCTGATGCCTTCAGTGCTTTCTCATAATTGGAGTTGAACATATATTGAGTCCCTCTTTAAGACTAATGTGTGGTACAAAAAGGTTTCCCAAAAGGAACATCTGGGTTGTATTTTGGGAACTCATCTGAGATTTGTAAACAAAGGTGAAACTCATGATATTTTGGATTAAATCATTATGAAGAAAGGGAGGCCAGAGTGTTTGTTCACTGTGGTTGCCAAATGACACAAGCCATGGTGGTTGTTGGCATGTGACTTCATGGAAGAGGGATTTATGAGATGAACATTTATTAAGTGCACAGTTTAATATTGAGAGACACAAGTAAGGGAATAAATATATGTGCCATTTCATGTATTTGAGTGAGAGAATTAAGAACTATTATTCTTAGGTTTGACATTAGTGATGGATATGGAATTGAAACACATCAGGAAATCAATTTCTTAAGATATTAAAAATCTTTTCAGGATTGTAATGAGGTGTTCATGGCAGACGTGACCTGTGAGGTTTCCTGGAGAAAGTACTCTATTGTGTGATTGGTCATCAATCAAGTGTTAGAATGATTTGTTGAGGTCAAAAGCTACACAAAAATAGAGAAATGTATGGGAATATAATGTTAGTGACATAAAATACTTTGATTTGTGGTCAGAATATGTCACTGAAATGCTCAGGAGTAGCAGGTATAAAGAAGAGAAATGAGATAAAAAAATCATTTGCAAAGACAATGCCAGGAATTACATAAAGTAGATGTATCTCCATGTTGGTGGCAGTATATTATAAAATGGAAAGTAACTGAGTTTAAGATACAAGATTCTGATCATAACTCAAAAAGACAGGTAATAAAAGACTCTTACATATATCTTAAAATTAACTACTTTGTAATAGACCTTCTGATAACATATAGAGGAAATATTGGACCTACCTAGAGATAGCCACTTCAAGAGCAATTTATAAATTAGCTTTCCCGGAAAGACCTCAAATTCATTAAAAACTAAAAACTTCATTCCTGATATCTGTCTCTCAGTAAATGTGATTCAGGAGGAAGAAGATTAGAAGTAATAAAGCCTGCCCTCAGTGGATAAAATGGAATATGCGACTTGAAACATCAGTGGTCAGTTCAAAGTGGCCCATCTGTGAATTACTAACATGTGTTCAGCTGCCTAAGGTCTAAGTGCTGGACTGCAAGAAGACACTGACCTCCAAACTTGCCCTGGGCACTGGAACCACCCACTAATTTAATTCTGGTCTGGTGGTCCTCCCCTGTAGAACTTATGTGATCCCTTGAGATGTGAAGAAGCAGAGTTTCTAAATAAAACAGACTTCCAAGCCTCTGGGAAGTAGAGACACAAAGCCATTCCCCTGGGTTGTTTAAAGGGTAGAAACTCTATTTTTGTCCTAGAGAAATTCAGCTCATGGACTGAGAGGGGTTTGAAACAGGCAGAGATATGAATGTGGGACTCATGAGAAGGAAGTCCACATAAAGATGCTTCTGGTAGGTTGGGCTATGGCTCTGAGGATGCCTGTGAGTAGGTCAGGATTGAACTTCTGGGTTCACCTAAGAACCTCTCCTTCTGTAACAATAATAATTGCACATTCCTTGATCTTGAACTTGGGATACAAAAACTGAGCTGTGCCGACAATACTGAGCTTTGCCTGACTCTACTGAGGGGGACAATCCAGAGTCTCGAGAAAAGATTTTCTTCACAGCTAAATCATCAGTTTTGTAGGGGACATTAGCCCAAAAGAGGCCATTGAAAAGTCACGGGTATCTCATAGCTGGGAGAGTAGTCTAAGCCAGAAGCCATTGGAACTCTGGGCATAACAAGGAAACCCTAGGGTTACAAAACATTTACAGAACAATGACTTTGAAGGGAGATACAGATATTTTTATTTGGGAAATACATAAATGAGAAAGAGAGGTGTTATTTTCAGGGTTGGCAAAGGTAGGAATTGTTGGGGTAAAGGCTGGAACAGTCACCAGTGGATGCAGAGATCTGGATACACATCCCGGGGACATAACCATAAGGGGGATGTGAGATATGGGGGGAACAGACATTTAACAGACAGCACAAAAAGCAAAGTGTACCAAGGAGAAAATCTAGGTTGGAAGTGTGGCCACAGAGAGACTTAGAAGAAAGTACATATTTCTAATGGAACTCTGAATTGTATGTGATGGCAGCTTTAAAGTAAACATTCTGCTTTCCTTTAAAATCTTCAATTACTCACTAATGATTTTGATGTGATGTTTTTGTGCTAAAAGGAAAAAGGTGCTGACTCCAACTTCCAGTTTGTTGGAGCAAGAACAGATGTTCAATACAAAGGCAACCACATGTGTGAAACCATGTAGCATAGAAAACAAAAATCCACTCAACTCTTCAAAGTGTTAATGATCCTGCAAATATTAATTTTAGATTCTTTATTTGCCACCATGCTGTTGCTGATGCTGCTTGAAATAGAGGCATCTATTCCTCTACTTTGCATAACATAACATTATTTTGTTAACCAATTGTGGAAGAATATATATATGTATGTGTGTGTATATACATATATGTGTGTGTATATATATATACACACACACACATAAACATTTAAGCAGTTTATTTACACTGGTCAGCATTTTTCCACAGACCTGGAATTATTTTGATTGGTTTATAAAAAATGAGTTTCAGACACAGTTCAGGAATGCCTGCATGATTATTGAAATTTTAAATGAAGTCACATTCTTGAGTGTGATGCCTCACAGGGCCAGCTTCAGAGTTCATCTTGTCCTTTTTCCCCACTTATCTGCTCAAAGTATGCTTAGTTCCCCTGTGTTTACATCTAAAAACTACTATTTTACATTTCACAATTAATCTACAATTATATTGTATGTGAATAGATCTATATTGTATATAATGTGAATTTTAGGTTAAGTATTTTGTTTTTGTTTTGCAAATATTTATTCAGTTTCCCAGATCCATGTATCAAAAAGATTGTCCTTCACAAATAAGCTTCATTGCTACCATAGTTATAAATAAACTGGCTACATATGTGTGTCTATTTATGTATTGTCCTTTTTAAAATATAGGTACAAACAATGTCTGTCTCCACACCAATGAAACAATGGCTTAATTTTGAAGATCATACATAAGTTTTATAAATTTATTTATATAGTAAATCCACTTTGTTCTTCATGATTGTTTTGTCAATGACCCTCCTCTTTAAATTTTTATTTAAATTTTACAATAAAGTTATCAATATCCACCAAATAACTTCCTGGGACTTTAAGGTGTTCTATTCATCTTTGCTTTTCAGAAGTTTTATTTTGATGAGCTTATATTTGGTTTTGGGTTTTTTTTTTCACTTTTTAAAAATTTTATTATTGTTCAAGTACAGTTGTCTGCCTTTTCCCCCTGCCTCCCCCCACCAACCCCAGCCAAACCCACCTCCCTCCCCTGATACTACCCCAATTGATTTTGTCCATATGTCCTTTATAGTTGTTCCTGAAAACCCTTCACCATTTCCCCCCCATTACCCCCTCCCCCATCCCCTCAGGTTACTGTCAGATAATTCTTAATTTCAAAGTCTCCAGTTATATTTCCCTTGCTTGTTTGTTTTGTTGATTAGGTTCCACTTGAAGGTGAGATCATATGGTATTATTTCTATTTATTCCATTTAGGCTTCAGAGCTTTTTGAATCTATCTTCAATTAGTTTTGGAAAATTCTCAGCTAGGACTTTCCCAAATGATTCTGCACCATTCTTTTCTTCTTCATTTCAGACTCCCTTTAAATTTATGTGAGAAATTTTCACTCTTGTGACTTTTCTCTTGGAATTCCATTATATATTGAGATATGTTCACTCCCTACCACTTTGTTGAGAGTTTTTTATCATAAGTGGATGTTGAGTATTGCCAAATGCTTCTTCTGCAAAGATTCAGATACCATATAATTTTCATCCTTCATTTTGTTAATGTGGTGTATCTTATTGACTGATTCATAGGTGTTGAATCATACCTTTATCCCTGGAATAAGCCTTCCTTGTGGATGGTGTATTCATCAAGGTCATAACCTTTGAATGTATTTTTGAGCATATTTTGCTTGTACTTTGTCAAGGATTTTTACATCTGTATTTCTTGGGGATATTGGCCTATACTTTTTTTCTTTTTGTGGTATCCTTGCCTGGTTTTGTCATTAGGGTAATGTAGACCTTGTAAATTGTGTATGTAAGTGTTGCCTCCTCTTTTATTTTCAGAAGAATTTGAAAAGTAATGGCATCAATTCTTTCTTGAATATATAGTAGAATTCACCAATGAAGCCATCTGGTCCTGAACTTTTGTTCATTAGGAATTTTTTTTAAATTATTGATTCAATCTCCTTACTAGTAAAGGTTTTGTTCTTATTTTTTATTTTATTGTGATTCAATCTTAGTAGTTTGTGTTTCTACAAATTGATCCATTTCTTCTACATTGTTCAAATGTTGGTATAATATTGTTCATAATAGGTTTTTATGACCCTCCATTTCTGAGGTATTAGTTGTAAAATCTGTTCTATTTTTGACTTTATTTATTCGGGTTTTTTCACTTTTTTTCTTGAGGATACTAGCTTAAGGGTGGTGAACTTGGTTTATCTTTTTAAACAACCAGATTTAGTGTTTTTTTCTCTTTGTAATCATTTTTTAAAAATTAACGTTCAAATACAGTTATCTCCATTATCCCATCACCACTTTCCCCCTCCACACCCATACTCATCTCCTATCATCGATCCTAACCCCCTTTGGATTTGTCTTTGGGTGCTTTACTCATGTTCAATTACAACCCCTTCCTTCCTTTTCCCAATTATTTTCCTCCTCACACTGCTCTGGTTACTGTCATATGGTTCTTAATTCAGTGTCTCTGGTTATATTATGTTAGCTTGTTTGTTTTGTTGAATAGGTTTCACTTATAGATGAGATCATGTGGTATTTGTGTTTTACCACCTGGCTTACTTCACTAGGCATAATGCTCTCCAGTTCCATTCATGCTGTTTTGAAGAATAGGAGGTCCTTCTTTCTTTCTGCCTAATAGTATTCCATTTAATAAATGTACCACAGTTTTGGGATCCACTCATTTACTGATGGGAACCTAGGCTGCTTCCAGCACTTGACTATTTTAAATTGTGTTGCTATGATCATTGGCATGCATTGGTTCTTTTGAATTAGGGTTTGGAATTCTTAGGGTATAATCCCAGCAGTGGAATTGCTGGGTCAAATGGCAATTCCATTTTTAGATTTTTGAGGACATTCCATAAAGTTTTCCACAGTGGCTTCCCCGGTCTGCATTCGCACCAAAAATGTACTAGGGTTCCTTTTTCTCCACAACCTGGCCAGCACTTCCTGTTTATTGACTTGATTATTGTGGGCATTCTGACTGTTGTGAAGTGGTATCTCATGGTTTTAACCTGCATCTCTCTGAGTGCTAGTGATGCTGAACATCCCTTCATATGTCTATGGGTCATCTGTGTGTTCTTGAAAAAGTCTCTATCAGGCCCTTTTTCCATTTTATAATTGGATAATTTGTGTTGTAGATGTGGAGTCATGTGAGTTCTTTATATATTTTAGAGATAATACCAATGTCTGAATTATCACCAGCAAATACTTTCCCATACAGTTGTTTCCCTTTCCATTTTGCTAATTTTTTCTTTTGCTGTGCAGAAGCTTTTTATTTTGATGAAGTCCCATTTGTTTATTCTTTCTTTATGTCCCTTGCTGTATGGGACATATCAGTGTAAATATTGCTGCATGGAATATCTGAGATTTTCCTGTCTTTGTTCTCCTCTAGGACTTTTATGGTATCACAACTTACATTTAAGTATTTTGTCCATCTTGAGTTTATTTTCATGTATGGAGTAGGCTGGTGGTTGAGTTTCATTTTTTTGTGTATAGCTGTCCAATGTCCCAACATCATTTATTTAAGAGGTTATATTTCCTCCACTTATGCTTCTGTCCCTGTTCTCAAATATTGACTGACCATAGAGACTTTGGTTTATTTATGTGTTCTTTTTTCTCTTTTATTGGTCTATGTGTCTGTTCTTATGCCAGTACCAGACTGTTTTGATTACAGTGGCCTTGTAATATAATTTGATATCAGGTGTTGTAATTCCTCCTACTTTCTTCTTCTTTCTCAAAATTGCTGAGGCTATTTGGGGTCATTTATGTTCCATATACATTTTTGAAATGTTTGTTCTTTATTTGTCACTGAATCTATAAATTGCTTTGGGTAGTATGGACATTTTGATAATATTAGTTCTTCCAATCAATTAAGATGGTATATGCTTCCATTTATTCATGTCTTTCTTAATTTCTTTCTACAGTTTGTGAAGTTTTCTAAATACAGGTCTTTCACCTCCTTGGTGAGGTTTATTCCTAAGTACTTTATTTTTCTTGTTACTATAGGAAATTAGATTTTTTTTTCTGATTTTTGATTCTGATATTTCAATGTTGGTGTACAATAGTTTTGATAATTGACTTTGTGTCTCACTGTTTTCAACAAATTCACTTATTAAGTTGAGTATCTTCTTGGTGGAGTCTGTAGGGTTTACTATGTACGCTATCATGTCATCTGCAAACAATGACAGTTTTACTTCTTCCTTTCCAATTTGAATGCCTTTTATTTCTTCTCCTCATCTGATTGCTGTAGCTAGGAGTTCCAATCATATGTTGAATAAAAGTCGTAAAAGTGGACATCCTTGTCTTTTTGCTGATCTTAGTGGGAAAGCTTTTAGTTTTTGTCCATTGAGTATAAGGTTGTCTGTAGGTCTCTCATATTTGGCCATTATTATGTTGAGACCATTATTATGTTGAGGTATACTCCCCCTACTCCCACTTTGCTGAGTGCTTTTCCCATAAATGGATGCTGTACCATATCAAATATTTTTCCACATCTATCTATATGATCATGTGATTTTGTCTTTTCTTTTGTTTATATGATGTATTGTGTTTATTGATTTATATGTTTATTGTACCATTCTTGCATCCTTGGAATGAATGCACTTGATTATGGTGAATGATCTTTTTCATGTATTGCTGGATGTGATTAGCCAGTACTTTGTTTTGGATTTTTGTGTCTATGTACACCAGTGATATTAGTCTGTAGTTTTCTTTTTTTGTGTCTCTGTCTGGTTTTGTGATTAGGATAATGCTGGCATTATAAAAAGAATTTGTAAGTGTTTCCTCTTCCTCAATTTTTTGGAACAGTCTGAGAAGTATAGGGGTTACCTGTTTCTTAAATATTTTGTAAGGTTCTTCTGCAAAACCATCTGGTGCAGGGATATTGTATGTTGGGAATTTTTGGATTACTGCTTTGATTTTGTCAGCTGTTATTGGTCTGTTCAGGCTTTCTGCTTCTTCTTCATTCAGTTTTGGAAGATTATAATTTTCTAGATTTTTTTTTCATTTCACCCAGTTTTTCAAATTTCTTGGCATATAGTTCTTCATAGTAATTTCTTACAATCCTTTTTATTTCTGTATTATCAGTTGTAATATGTCTTCCTTCAGTTCCGATTTTGTTTGTGTCCTCTCTCTTTCTTGATGAGTCTGCTTAAGGGCTTGTCATTTTTTTCTTTTTCAAAGAACCCACTCCTGGATTTATTTGTCCTATGAATTATTCTTTAAGTCTCTATGTCATTTAATTCTGCTCTGTTCTTAGTTATTTCCTTCCTTCTACTTCCTCTGGCTTGTCTTTGTTGTTGTTCTTCCAGTTTGTGTTCTTCCAGTTTGTGTCCAGCTTGTTTATTTGAAATGTTTCTGTGGTTTTTAGATAGTCCTGCATTGTTATGAAATTCCTTCTCAGCACTGCCTTTGCTATGTCCCACAGTATTTGGACTGTTGTGTGTTTGTTTTCATTTGTTTCCAGAAACTTTTTGATTTCTTCCTTGATCTCATTCTTGACCCATTTATTGTTTAATAGCAAGCAATTCAGTCTCCATGAATTTTTGTGTTTGGGGGTTTTTTTCATTGAGGTTGGTTTCTAGTTTCAGACCCTTGTGGTCTGTGAAGAGGCTTGATGTGATTTCAAATATCTTGATTTGTTGAGGCTTGTAATGTGTCCTATCATGTGTTCTTGTTTAAAAATGTTCCATGTGCATTTGAGAAGAATATGTATTTTGCTTCTTTGAGATCAAAGATTCTATATGTGTCAGTTAAGTGCATTTGAGTTAGGGTACTGTTCAATGCCACAATATCCTTGTTGATATTTT
This sequence comes from Carollia perspicillata, assembly GCA_004027735.1. Classification (NCBI taxonomy): domain Eukaryota; kingdom Metazoa; phylum Chordata; class Mammalia; order Chiroptera; family Phyllostomidae; genus Carollia; species Carollia perspicillata. The sequence goes on along the minus strand of PVKM010011998.1, from coordinate 13,691 downwards.
GTTCAGAATATATATCCATTGTTGAATGTAGGGTATTAAAAAGTGTGTTACTGTTTGTATATTTCTTGAAGTTCTCCAAGATTTTCTTTATGTACTTGGGTGCTCCTATTTTTGGTGCATATATGTTTATAATGTTTATGTCTTCTTGAAAGATTCTTCCCTTCAATATTGTGAAGTATCCTCTGGGTTTCTTTTTATGGCCTTTGTTTTGAAGTCTAGTTTGTCAGATATAAATTTTGCAGCCTGGCGTTTTCCCAATCCACTTGCTTGGAATATTTTTTCAAACCCTTCACCTTCAATTTGTGCAGGTCTTTTGTTCTGAGGTGGGTGTCTTTTAGGCAGCATATGTGTGAGTCATGTTTTCTTATTCATTCAGCTACCCTATGTCTTTTGATTGGAATATTTAATCCATTTACTTTTGATGTTATTACTGACAGGTACTTCTACATTGCTATTTTACTCCTTTTGAACCTTTTGTTCCTTTTTCTTTCAGTGTTTTTCTTCTTCCCCTTAAACCAGTGTCTTTACCATATCTTGCAATGAAGATTTAGTGAAGGTGTATTCTTTTCACCTTCTTTTGTCTGGGAGGCTCTTTATTTGGCCTTCCATTTTAATTGAGAGCCTTGCTGGATACAGTAGTCTCAGTTGCAGGCTTTTGCTTATAGCATTCCTTGCTATTACCTTATGACTCGTAATATTTCTGTTGAGAAGTCACCTGCTAGTCCAATTGGGGCTCCCTGTATGTTATTTCCTGTTTTTCCTTTACTCTCTCTATGATTCTCACTTTGTTTTTAAATTTTGCCATTTTAATTATGATGTGTCTTGGAGTGGGCTTCTTTGGCTTTCTCTTTATTGGTACCCTCTCTGCTTACTGGATTTGTGTGGCTTTTTCTCTCATAAAATGGGAAGTTTTTCATCATTACTTTTTCAAACAAGTGTTCTATTCCTTGATCCTGTTCTACTTCTGGTATCCCTATTATACAGATATTATTCTGTTTCATATTGTTCCACATTTCCCATAACCCCTCTTCATTCTTTTTTAGTCTTTTTTCATTTTTTTGCTCATTTTGGGAGGTTTTTTTCTTCCTTGTCATCCAGTTCACTGATTCAATAATCTACTTCTTAGAGCCTGCTTTTGATTCTTCAACTGTGTTCTTTAATTCAGAAATTGCATTCTTCACTTCCTCTTGACCCTGTTGATTATTTCTCTGTCTTTTTTTATGCTGATATAGTTTGCAGTAAGTTCCTCATGATGTCCCGGTAGTTTTTGGTAATTGAATGAGCTTGAGCTCACTGAGCTTCCTTATAACCATTGCTTTGAACTCAAAATCTGATAGTTGCTTGCCTCAATTTCATTTAGCATTCTTTTTGAGGATTCCTCCTTTCCTTTAAAATGGGAGTTGTTTCTTTGTCTTCCCATTGTTTGTGGGACTCCTCTTGTTTGCTTCTGCTTCTTAAATTGATCTGTTTTGTCTTTCTGTAGTGTGAACTTCTATGGTAGGAGGCTTGTGAGATTCAGTGGTGCAGTCTCCTTGATCACCTGAACTTTATGCTCTTGGGATATCCTTTATGCCTTTTATGTTGTTTCTCTGGATAATAATGTGTTTTGATTGGTGTTTTATCTTTCTTTGGTGGGTCCTTCCCTCTGGCTGGTTGACTGAGGGTCACTCTGCCCACGCTTTGTGTGATCTTTTGAAGGTTCTGCCAGAACAAAATCACAAATTCCAGAAAAGAAGCCCATACCCACAAATGTACCCCCCAACTTCCACTTTCAACCCCAAATGAACCAGTATTAATAAGGATGTAATGAGGTTAAGACTATTATAAAAAAGGAAAGAAGATATGAGGTGACCTACTGAAAGAAAAATGATTTTGAGAAGGTAGAATTAGGAGCACTAATAAGATTTGGGAGTTTGAACAATGTAAAGAGAGAAGGTAAAATTTACTTCATGAATAAAAAAAAATGAAGAATGTGGAATGAAGTATGAGAAGGTAAGCATATAATATTAGGTTTAAACAGAAATTAAAATAATATAAAATAAGATGAAGTGAGAGAGCAAAATAAAAAGAAAAGCAAGAATAGCAAATAATTAATAAAAATATAGGAGCCAATTTAGAGAGAAAGATCCACTGCAGTGCTATCAACAACAAATAGGCTAAAATTAATATAGGTGGTATGGGAATATGAGCAGAAAAAGTAACACAGAAATATCCAAGGGATGTTTAGAGGAATGGAAAGTGATTTTGAAATGATGGAGAGAGAGGGAATACTAAAAGTGAGAAACAAAAACCAGGCTAAGAGAGGGAAAGATTAAAATTTGAGATATAATGAAAAATAAAAATAAAAAAGGAGAATAAAGAAAAATAAAAGGGAAGAATGAAAGAAAAATTGAAGAAAAAATAAAAAAGAAACAGGCTAAGATGGGAAAAATTAAAATTTGAGATGAAAAAAGAGTAGAAGTGGGGACCAGTAAAATTTGATATTTGAAATACAGATTAGTGAAGCTCTAGAGATAAAATTGAAAAAAAATGCAACAAAAACTACCCTACCCACAACCAACTTGTAAAGATTGTTAAAGGTAGAGAGAGAACACAGGTATTTTAAGAGCAGGGACTAAAGATGTGAAATGACCCTTTACAAAAAAATTGGTTTTGTGTGTCTGGATTGGGGAGAAATAGTAAGGCTGCAGAATGGACTCAAGTTGTAGCTAGAAAGAAAACAAAATTTGAAATGAAAATTATGCAAGGAAAGAGGAAGGTAAAATGGGCTAAGAGGAGGGAGAGGAAGCATGTGTGAATTGAAATGCACTATGGTATAAAATCTAGTAACTTAATATGTACAAACTTGCTGGATAAGAAATGAATGTTAAAAAGCCACGCAGAAAAGAAAGGATCACAAATCCTGAAGAAGACCACAGTGGCTTTTATCTCAGTAATCTCTTTTATTTACCACTGTTTTTTCTTTCTGGATCTGCCTCTGCTGATGTCGGATGTTGACCCCATCTGACCTTAGGCAGCCTGTTTGATACTTGCAGTGATCTGCTGTCCCTGGCTGTCTCCTTCAGTTGCTAATCTGGTCATTCTGCACTCAGCAGTCAGGTTTAAGCACCATAGGGTGAAGCCAAATCTCTCCTGAAGTGGAAGCTATGGTTTCCCTTCAGGCTGCTGCTTCTCAGAAAGGAGTGGTCTGCCTGAGCAGCATGGTTTCTGTGTATGGGTTTTGGCTTTGCACTGGGATCGTGCAGGCTACTCTCTCACTTCTCTTCCCAGGATCTCAATCCCCAGTCTCTCCTCAAGTCTCTGTAGTCCACTCTTCCCACCCCTGGCCAGGAATCTGCTGTCTCTGGCAATCTCCTTTGGTTGTTAATCTGGTCACTCTGCACTCAGCACTCTGGCTTAAGTACCACAGAGCCAGGGCAGGTACCCTCCTGGGGTCAGTGTAATTGTTTCCCCTCAGGCTACTGCTGCTTGGAGAGGAGTTATCTGTCTGAGCACGATAGCTTCTGCCATCTGGGAGATGACTCAGCACCAGGATCCTGGTGTGTACTTTCTCAGTTCTCTCCCCCGAGTTTCAGTCCTTAGTCTCTCCTCAGGCATCATCAGCTCATTCTGCCCCTGCCTTTGCCAGAGCTTAGGGTAAGTGATTGCAAATGAAAAAATGTGTGTTGGCCCTTTAAATGGCTCTGGTGTCTCCATCTGTCTCTCTCTGCAGCCCTGCCACTTTTCACTGCTGGTTGTTATCTGTCTACTTTTTTGGTTCTGGTGCTCTAGGCTGGGAATCCTAGCTTAGGGTTTAGATCCCATTCTTTTCAGGGGGATCCAACTGGCTTCTTAATTATCCCTTTGGAACTGCCATCTATGGGCACCAAGCCAGCCCTCTCCAGGCTCTACTGTACTCCTTACCAGACAGGTTGTGCTGAAGCTGATTCTTCTCTCTCTCCTAAATTATATTACTTCTCTCTGGCTATTGCTCAGTTGTTTGTTCCAAGTTACTTCTCCACAATTGAGTTCTGACTCTCTTTCTAGCAATCATCCAGGCTTCTCCAGGCAGGATTCTCCCTCTGTGTTTCCATGGACAGGGTAGAGTGGGGTGAGCACCTCCTGGTCTCCCTAATACAGCAGCACGTGAAAGATGCTGGCTTTGCTCTTTTGCCTTTTTTTTCCTGCCACAGGCAGGGAATGGGTGAGGTCTCCTCCCCCGGCCTCCCAATGGAAAGGACCTCTCAGGTTCTGGGAAGAAAATAATGCAGGGGGTCTGGGTGCGTGTCTCTGATTTCACTTTTTTCAGAAGGATGTTTCCTCAGGAAGTTTGTGCCTCCCCACTAAATCCCCGGTTTTAGATGGTTTCAACAACCCAACTCTCTTAAGAAAATGCTTGTCATGGCAACAGCTCCAGCCAACTTCATGTGATTTAGTTTTTATTTATATTTTTATTTTTAGAGACGGGGAGGGGAAGAAGAAAGAGAGGGAGAGAAACATTTATTTGAGAGAGAAACATCCATTTGTTATCTCTTGCGCACACCCTGATGGGGGACTGAACCCACAGCCTAGGCATGTATTCTGGCGGGGAGTTAAACAGTTACCTTTCACTTTGTGGGGCTCTGCCCAACCAACTCACCCACACTAGTAAGGGCTGTTTTATTGATCTTTTCTTTTCTTTTGTTTTTTTAACCTCTCTTTCATTTATTATAACTCTGCTTTTTGTTATTTCTTTCCTTCTACTAACTTTGGGCTTCATTTGATCTTTCTGTAGTTTCTTGAAGTGTAAAGTTATGTTGTTTCTTTAAGATGTTTCCTGTTTTGTGAGGAAGTCATTAAAGTGGCATCAATCTCAAAATATATTTTCTTTAAACATTGTTCTTTGGTCCTGAAATAAAAGCCAAATTACTTTTCTGATACCCTTAGCACAATCTAGGTTTTCATTCAGGTATATGATTTCCTCATCAGTATCATTACCTTTCAAAAGATGATTGCAATACTATTTTAGTTCTGCTAACACACAGTCAACTTTAAATCAAACAATTGAGAATAAAATAGTACTATTACAAAAACCAGTAGGAAAGAGTAACATAGAAGTAGATGTCACTTATTCTCCCTTGAGAGTTGGTGATTGAGAATATCCTAAACAATTATTTCAGTTAGCCCTTTTCTCAGATCTGTAACATCCTAAACTATCTTTTAAGTGGAAAACAGAGACAAAAAATAATAAATTATTAAATATCTTTTGAAAGTGGTATCAGATCCTCTTGTATCTCTGTGCCAATATGCACACATGAACATTCATATATGCACACATGGCAGCTCCTAATGTAAAATGAAAACTACTGCCTTAGACTCATTGCTGTGGATTGCTGGGTTTATGTGATAGCTTTGTCCATCCAAATTAGATCGCTTTGGCTTTTCTGAATTATGTTTTATGTCATATCACAGTGTAACTTGATAATGTTCTTACTAGAAATGTCAGAAAACTTCTGACTCTATTACACTGTATGTAAGAATGTAGGTCTGGCTATAATTTCTAATATTCTTTTTATTAAGAAACATGATGAATATTTTTCTGGTTATAATCCCAAGAATAGATTTCTCCATGAATGGGTATTTTGTTTCATTTCAAGGATACTGTGACCCATCAAATTAATTATGATCCTTCCATGTGTTAACTATTAGAAAGCCTTGGGCTAAATTTGAGTCCCATCTCTAGGAGATGGTCAGAAACATTTGAGATATGAAAAGTGTACTCATCTCACTTCCACATCTTCCCTTTTCCCTGCCCTCATTGCCCTTCTATGACAATTTCTCACACAGTTTATTTCTCAAAGTAAAAGTGTATTTTTATGAGAAAACTTTTTAAAGATACATCAGAAAAATAGAATAAACTTACTTAAAATTAATCATCATCACCTATAATTTAAATCACATAATTTAAGCCACATAATATAAATCATTTTACCTTGAATCAATATTATCAGATTGATATAATTTTGTAAATGTATATTATTTATACTCCTGTATTATTTTATTAATGATTCAAAAGAATATACTAAAGCAATATATAAAAATGACCAAGTTATTACAAGAGAGCTTTGGGAGAGGGTTTTTTGTTGTTGCTGTTTTTTTATTAATTGTTTTTCACTGTTGTTGTTTTTTATTAATTGTTTTTCATTGTAGTTCATGTACAGTTGTCTCCATTCCATACCCCACTCTCCCCCCACTTCAGCCCTCACCACCTCTCACCTTCAATCCTAGTCCCCTTTGATGTTGTCCACGTGCCCTTTATGCATGTTCCTGAAAAATCCCTTCCCATTTTCCCCCATATATCCCATTCCACCTCCCCTGTGGTTACTGTCAGTTTGTTCTTAATTTCACTGTCCCTGATTATATTTTGCTTGCTTGTTTGTTTTAATTTCATTCACTTGCTTAATGAACTAATGTATAATAAAAGAGAATGAACAGAAGTAATTAACATTATATTTATTAGATTCAGAAAATATTTTTAATTAAGTGGATAAAACCCAATTTTTCCCTTTGGGTATCTTCAGAATAGACTTAACAGGCTTGTATATAATTTAATCAATCATTTGATATGGATAATATATTCTGTGACATTTCCACTGGTAAACATTGTGATTGCCATGGATCATCCAAAATGTATAAAGCCTAATTTTTAAATTTTGCTTTAAATATTCTTTAAAAGATAGACGCTAACTATAAGTACCAAGGACTTTCAATATCTAGTGTATCTAGTGTATATTCCTATTAAATCAATTATGAAAGTAATGTTTAAAAAATAAAATGAAAATTATACATTGTAATATGAAATCACTCCTAATTAAAACAAATATTATGATCCATTAAAGTTATTCTCAATTAAATATGCTTTTCTTTTTATGCGTAATACTGTATTTTTGGACTATAATACACACTTTCCCCCATAAATTTGGAAGGAATAATGAATGTTAATGCTGCTTTGAGTTCTGTTTACATTTACATTGGTGAAATATTATGTTATTAAATATTTTAACACATTTTTGCTTGAAAAATTTTTTTTCTATTTTTTCTCTTCTAAAACCTATGTGCATCTTATGGTCCAAAAAATACAGTATTGTGAAAATCCTTCTGTTTTTAATCAAAGTTTTTCAGAAGAAAAATAATAAAAAAGCAAATTTCTAGAACTTGTCAGTATTTTCTGCTTTTGAAAGCAAGTTTTCAGGTTTTCTAAAACACCTCCCTTATTGGAGTAAATAGTTTTTTTCCATAATTTAAAAATAACACTAATAAACATAGACACTAAAATCCTTAACAAATTACTGTCTAACCACATCCCCAATACATCAACAAGATGAAACACCATGATCAAGTGGAATTCATCCCATGGATGCAAGGATGGTACAATATTCACAAATCAATAGATGTAATACATCACAAAAATAAAACAGAAGACACAAATCAAATGCATGTGGAAAAAGCATTTGATAAGTTACAGCACCCATTTATGGTAAAAGAACTCAACAAAGTGGGAGTAGAGGGTGTATACCTTAACATAATAACAGCCATGTATGAGAGACCTACAGCCAACCTCATACTCAATGGACAAAAACTAAAAGCTTTCCCAGTAAGATCAGGAACAAGACAAGGATGTCCGCTTTTACCTCCTCTATTCAACATAGTATTTGAACTTCTAGCCACAGCAATCAGGCAAGAAAAAAAGAAATAAAGGGCATGTAAATTGGAAAGGATGAACTAAACCTGTCATTGTTTGCAGATGAGAGAGTAGTGTACATAGAGAACCCTACAGATGCTACCAGAAAGATACTCCACCAAATAAGTGAATTTGGCAAAACAGCAGGATACAAAGTCAATACTCAGAAATTGAAAGCATTTTTGTACAATAAGAATGAAATATGAGTAATGGAAATCAGGGGGAAATCCCATTTGATATAGCAGCAGGAAAAATAAAGTACCTAGGAATAAACCTAATGAGGTGAAAGATGTGTACGCAGAAAACTAAACAACACTGAAGAAAGAAATAAAGAAAGACACAAATAAATGTCAGCATATACCATGTTCATGGATTGGAAGAATTAACATCATCAACATGTCTGTACTACCCAAAGCAATTTATAGATTCAATGCAATCCCTATTAAAATTCCAGTGACATATTTCACAGGTATAGAACAAACATTTTTAAAATGTATATGGAATCACAAACAACCCCAAATAGAAATTTTAAGAAAGTAAGAGGGATTAAAAAACCTGAAATTAAACTATATTACAAGGCCACTCTAATCAAAATAGTCTGGGACTGGCATAAGAACAGACACATAGACCAAAGGAAGAGAATAGAGAGCCCAGAAATAAATGCAAGACTCTATCATAAATTAATACTTGACAAATGGGGCAGAAACATAAAATGGAGTAAAAATAGCCTCTTCAACAGATTGTGTTGGGTGACCTTGACAGCTACATGCAAAAAAATGAAACTAAACCACCAGATTACTCCATACACAAAAATAAACTCAAGATGGATAAAAGACTTAAATGTAAGTCATGATATCATAAAATTCCTAGAAGAGTATTTATATAGGAAAATCTCACATATTCCATGCAGCAATATTTTCACAGATATGTCCCCTAGAGCAAGGGACATAAAGGAAAGAATAAACAAAAGGGACTTCATCAAAAGAAAAAGTGTCCATACAGCTAAAGAAGACATTAGCAAAATAGAAAGAGAACCAATTGTATGGGAAAATATATTTGCAAATGGTATCTGAGACAAGAGTTTGATCTCCCAAATCTATAAAGAACTCACACAACTCCACATCTGGAAGACAAACAATCCAATTCTAAAATGAGCAAAGAATATGAACAAACACTTTTCCAAGGAGGACATAGAGAGGTCCCAGAAACATAAGAAAAGATGCTGAGCATCACTAGTAGTCATCACAGAGTTGCAAATTAAAACCACAATTAGATACCACTTCATACCAGTCAGAATGGCCATCATAACCAAATCAACAAACAATAAGTGCTGGCAGGGTTGTGGAAAAAAAGGAACCCTAGTACACTGTTGATGTGAATGCAGACTGGTACAGTCACTGTGGAAAACTTTATGGAATTTCCACAAGAAGTTAAAACTGGAACTGCCTTTTGACCCAGCAATTCCACTGCTGGGATTATACCCCAAGAATCCCCAAATCCTAATTCAAAAGAACCTGTGCATCCCAATGCCCATAGCAGCATATTTTACAATAGCCAAGTGCTGGAAGCAGCCTAGGTGCCTATCAGTAAATGAGTGGATCCAGAAACTGTGGTAGATTTACACAATGGAATACTATTAGGCAGGAATAAAGAAGGAGCTCCTACCCTTTCCAACAGCATGTATGGAACTGGAGAGCATTATGCTAAGTAAAGTAATCCAGGCAGTGAAACACAAATACTGTATGATCTCACCTTCAAGTGGAAACTAATCAAAAAAACAAACAAGCTAACATAATATAACCAGAGACATTGAATTAAGAACCATCTGACAGTAACTAGAGGGGAGGGGCTGGGAAATAACAGGGTAAAGAAGGGAAATGGTCATCGAGTAAGATGTATAAAGGACCCATGGAGAAAGGGAAGTCATGTAGGATTCATGGTGGGAGTTGTGGTGGTGTGGGGAGAGGTAAAGTGTTGGTGGAAAAATGGAGACAACTATATTTGAACATTAATAAAAATGATTTAAAAGACAACAAAGAGCATTTGAGGGTCTATATTAGTTTCATATGAATTTTATTTTTTGAACAAGAGAGTCATGTTATTGCCTTTACAAAGGAGTCTTTCATTGTTGCCATTTACCATGTATATAGGGTACATTATATTTCTGTTCATGAAATACACAAAGTACAGAGAGTAAAGGCAAGTAGGCCAGTTTGTGTTTTCTGTGTGATTCTAATTATTGTTGTTAGGCTTTTCCTGTTGTGTAAATAGTTCAATCTGTACTTAACAGGATGACAGAAAAATTTACTGGAGCTGTACTGCTTACACGCGTGAACTACCCCAGGATGCTAATGATCCCAAAATTTCCACCATAATTGTGTTAACTCTAGTTAGGAAATTTTAGTTGTAGTTTGATATATTTTTTGTTATTTCTTATGTTATAACTTATGTCAAACATAAGTTGACAAGCTAACAGATGACAAGTTCTATTGTTAACCACATTAACATAATTCAGTGCTCATCATTTCTGATTTGTGATGATCTCCTAATGGCCCTGAACTTATTTTCAGCACTAAATGTGTCAATTCTAAGGAAAGTCATGGTTTACTACTTAATAATAGAATTCATTATTAATATGGCTTTTTTATTCATACTTTGGAGGATTGATATTCCTCATATTTAGAAACCTTAAGAAAATTTGAAGTCTTTCATTTATTCATGTTTTTGTTACAATTTAATTATACATTTTTCCTTTAAAAATACACATGGTGCAGGTTTAAATTGCATAGTGGCTCTATGTATAGGTACATGAGAGAAAGAGTTTGAGAGATGGGGTGGTGGAGAAAAAATTTGTCAAGTTGACTCATGCTGGAGATCAAGTGATGACACAAATTAACCAAGTAGCAATTACCTCAATCCTGGAAGGTCTTACACTTTAAAATTGAATGCATTGTGGTATGACCACTGCTTCCTTCACTTTACTATTTTTACTTTCTTGTAGACATTTATATTAAAGCATACTGTGTGTATAGTACAAGTACACAGTTTTTAATTATACAGGTCAGTGAAAAAAGCTATGGGACCACTGCAGGGTTCAAAAAGTTCACTATAGGGAACATTGTCAGCACCCCAAAGCCTCCCTCATTTCCACTCCATAACATTTATCTCTCCCCAGTGGTAATAATTAGTCCCACTTTTCCATCATAGGCTAGTTTTACCTGCTTTAAACTTCATGTAAGTGGAATTATATATTATGCATTATTTTGTCTTTGTCTTGCCCTCCTTATATTATGTTTCTGGCTGACATTTATCCATGCTGTTATATGTAGAAGATTTTAGGTATTTTTGTTGATAAATGGAAGTACTTGGTATAAATATGCTACCATTAATGGTACAACTACTATACAATTGATTTTACCACATATGACTTTTGGGTTTTTTTCAAGTTTTGTTTAAGAATGGTGCTGTTGGTCCCAGTTCCAGGTAAGATGGAGTAAACACACTCTTCCCTGTCATTCACATAATGAGCTTATAGCACCTGGATAGAGGCATCAAGATGCTATGGAACATTAAAAAATTATATAGTATCAGATAGATGGGGAAAGAAGACAAGACTTCAAAGCAGCACCAAACCAACAGTGAGCTTACCAGAGACAAAATGAAAGAAATGTGAGTTTATAAATTTGTTTAAAAATGCCCTGAACTCATATTTGAGCTAGAAATACATAGATCTGTTCCTGATCACCATAAAAAGAGACTGAAAATTAGGAGTGGACAGGCCACCCCTGGGCTGGCCATGGGTGGTACATTGACACTTAAACATCTTTGAAAACTTAAGTGACAGTTTCTAACCAGTCTACTGCTTCCTTAAACAAAAATGAGTTTATTCTCAATAGGATTTAAATAAACACACACACACTCACATATTTAATTAATATAAATATGTATGTATAATTTTGGTGAACATAATAATGACACTTGTGTATAATGATAGATTTAACCTTTTTATGTCTTACATTAAAATCTATTCCCTTGAGTTATTATGTTGGCTAGCATGTCTAGTACAGCATTTAGGAGAAGTTTCAGTATTTTCCCCTGTGAACTACATGTAAACATGTTTGTGTATTGCCTTTGTCAGACCAAGAAAATCCTCTACAACTATGGATTGCTAAGGGTTTTTTTAATCACAACCAACATTAAGTTTTACCAAATATTTGTTCTGGATCTATTGAAGGGATATTAAATTTTGTCTTTATTTTTTAAAGATAATATACTGAGTTCCTCACATATTCAATTAATGCTGTCCTACTGTAACAAAACCAATTTGCTATCATTTTGTTATAATACTAAATTGGATACCACAATTCTGTATTTAAATATTTTGGCTTGCCAAAATATCTACTTGCCAAGAAAAAAATGGAACTGTGAACCTTGGCTGGTATGGCTTAGTAGATTGAGTACTTGCCTGTGAACCAAAGGGTCGCCAGTTTGATTCCCAGCCAGGGCACATGCCTGGGTTGTGGGCCAGGCCCTCTGTGGTAGAACTCGTGAAAGGCAATCACACAGTGATGTTTCTCTCCTTCTCTTCCTCCCTCCCTTTCCCTCTCTCTAAAAATAAACAAATGAAAATCTTTAAAAAGCCATGGAACTGTGTGTGATGATGAATGTGTTAATTGTGTTAATTAACTTGATTATGGTAAGCACTTCATCACCTATATCATGCATATCAAATCATCAGTTTGTGAACTTTAAATATTTACAATTTTATTTGTCAGTTATACCTCAGTAAAGCAGGGGGAAAATAAAATACTATTGAGACCATGAAACATTTAGGCACACTGAAAGCTAAAAATAATTTTTGAGAAAAACCAAAGTAGACAAATAAATGTAGAGATATACCATGTTTGAGGATCGAAAGACTCAAAACTATTAACATGGCAATTGCCATTTTGATTTATAGTTAAACAATTACAATACAAATTCCAGGATGCTTTTCTCTAGAAATTAACAAACTGATTATAAAAATTAATATGGAAATGCAAAGTATACAGAATAGCCAAAACACTTTAGAATTATATGAAATAATTTTAAATAGATGAGCACAATTTAGAGACTGATGGACTAGATTTCCAGACATACTGTAGAACTGAATAGATCGAGTGATATGGGCATGAGAATACACATGAATCACTGGAACAAAATGTATGATATAGAAGTAGATTCATGCACATATGATAAACAAAGTCACCAAAGTACTTTAATAAAGAAAAGGTAGTCTTTTCAACATTCTGTGCCAGAAATGTTGGATATACATATGAAAAAATATCTATCTTCTCTGTTACCCTACTTCATATATACAATTTAACTAAAGAGTTTCAAAACTACAAAAAAGAAGAAAATATAGGTATAAACATATATATCTTGAAGTAGACAAAGATTTATTAAACAAAAGACAGAAAACATGAACCATATAAAGAAAAATAGTAATAAACTATATTGTAATTTAAAACTATAAAATAAAATATTTCTGCTCTTCTAAAATTAGATAATGTCAAAGTTTCTACAACTTTGAATTTATTAAAAAACTGAACTGTACATTTCAACAGCATAAATTTTGTTGTATGCAGGTTATATCTTATGAAAAGATAATGAATAAGATAAAAAAGTAAACCACACACCAGGAGAACATATTTGCAAAACATACATGTGATAAAAGGCTTTTATTTAGAATATAAACAATCTCTTATAAAGGAAAAACAAAGAAAGAAAGACTAATTAAAACAAGGTCAAAATCTGAACACATATGTGAGAAAACACCATATACAAAAAGTCAAAGAGCACACGAAAAAATGGTCAACATAATTAGTCCTCAAGGTAATAAATAATAAGACTATAAGATATGGCTACATATATAAGAAATAAAACTAAAATGATACATCCCTACACATGTAATAAGTTCCTGAAAAAGAAGAACAGAGGTGTAGAAATCATG
>PVKM010011997.1:0-32353 GCA_004027735.1 Carollia perspicillata | reverse complement strand
GCCCAGCCGTGCTCCCCGGGCTTAGCGCCGTGCTCCACGCACAGCGCGCTGCGGCACTGCCGACGGAAGTCCGGCCCCGCGGTGGTCCCTCACCGAACCCAGGGGCTCCCAGGCTGTGCTGTAAACCACTGGTGGTCAGGAGGGAGTTTTCGGGAAAGGGCTTCTGTGTGCCTTCGTGTCTGCGATAGTGTTTGGTCGCTGACTACGCTCCCGAAGTCCTTGATTCGCTTTCTAACCGTGCTAGTAGAGGGTGCTTTGGGCGAAACGAACTTTTCTCTGAATGAAAGTCAGTAGTTCTCTGTGAACAGTTCAAGAGGCATATAGTAGTCCGTAGCCTTTTTTAACATCCTGATCAAAACCGACAGTAGCGCAGAAAGGCCAGTAGGAATCCCTGTAGGTGCTAATAGGAGACGCTCGCCAAGATAAACGAGCAAGTGAGAAAAGCGAAGTACAGGAAAGTTCGTATTAAATAACCCTGTTTCCGTAAATAAGAAGAATATACTTATTTCTAACATACTTTTTACGTTGAACATACATAATTTTTTCTGGAAAAATGCACAAGAAACTGTATTGGTTCCCTGTAAAAGGGTGGGGGTGCTGGGCAGGAAGACTCAGTTTTCCTTTTACAGAAGCCTTTCCACAGTATTTTAATGTTTTCCTAAAGGCAAAGAGATAAATAGGATGGTAGGAAGATAATGCGTTTTTGTTTTACTTTAAAATGTTTTTTATTTAAAATATTAGGTTAATGTAATATTTTTCAAAATTTGATCAGTCTAGAGTAATATTGAGGTACGTCCTGAAAGTCACTATAATAAGAAAAGTCCATTTCCTTTGTCATTTTGTAAATGTTTTAATTGAATCCCTTCAGTGAGTTCTCAGCTTGTAAACATTCTAAATCCTTTTTAGTGAACATTCAAAAACTGAGGATTAGTTTGACTATGTTAACCCTTCTTGGTTAAGCTTTTGAAGATGACGATCACCGGCGTCATAATGAACTTCTCTGCACCGTGCTGTCGTCCGAGAATTCACAGGGACTGTTTCGATCTCTTCCAGGGTCATGGCAGACGAGCTGACCAACTCCAGGGCAGCCTTACAGCGGCAGCACCGCGAGGCGCAGGGCGCCGTGCAGGACCTCCTGAGCGAGCGGGAGCAGTTTCGCCAGGAAATGAGAGCCACCCAGAGGTGCGGCCCTTGTCTAGCACTGCGAACACCTCCGCTGCCCCCTGCAGGGTCTGTCACTGTGACAGGGCGGTAGGGTGGAGCTTGGACTTGCCCAGGAGAGGGAGGGAGACTGAAACACAGAAGGCATGCTTCTTAGTACACACCTAGTAGAAGAGATCTCTGGAGTTAAAAGTCAGTTTTGATTACACTTGTAGCACTTTTGTAAAACCTTTGGTAGAAGCCGAGGAGCGCGCCTGCCCTTCCTATGGAAGGGGACCCTTCTGAGGACCGTTCAGCAGTGGGAGAGCCCCCCTTCATGTCCACCTGCGCCGCAGCTATCAGGGTTGGTGGTCTTCCCTAGCAGTGCTCGCGCTCCTGTACAGCTGACGCACTGCAGGTCGGATCAGTACAGGTCAGAGAGGAGATCACAGGGCAAACCGGAAGGATGAGACCCCGATGTATCACAGTACCAGGTTTTGTGGGAGGCGGCTAAAGCAGTGTTAAGAGGGAAATTTATAACTAAGGGTAATGTGAGCTTTAAGGGGGAACCCTTAAGAAATACAAGGAGCAAATTAAACAAAAAGAAGAAAACAATAAGGATGAGAGCAGAAATAAATGAAATAGGAAGCCAAATGCTGCTTCTTTGAAAAGGTGACATGAAGAAAGCCCAGGATAATCAGGAGAAAAAAGGAGTCACGGACAGTAGCAGGACTGAGGAGGGGCTGCCCTGCAGGTCCACTGACAGAAGAAGGCGCCGGCGGGGGGGTGGGGTGGAGGGCTGTCAGGCACAGCTCTCTGCCAGTACATTCGACAGCCGAAAGGAAACGGACAGACTCCCTGAAAGACAAACCACCACCCAAGGGTGCTCAGGAACAGATAACCTGAATAGTGTGACCTACTGAAACAATGGTATTTACAGTTAAAAAGCCTTCCAGGAAATGAAACTCCAGGCCTAGACTTATTCACCAGTGAATACTAGCAAACATCTACAGAGGAAATCAAGCCAAATTTACAAACTCTTCTAGGAAGTAGACAAGTAGGGAACCATTTCCACTTGTCGTATGAGGCCAGCATTGTCTTGATACCAAAACCAGACAGAGATTGCAAGAAAACTACAGACCCATATCTCATCAACATAGATGCAGAAATCCTTACCAGAGGGTCAGTGAATCAAATCCACCCACGTACAGTCATGTGCTGCATGAGGCCGCTTTGGTCAACGGTGGACCCACAGTGGTCCCAACGAGGTTACACGGGGCTGGAAAATTCCCATCCCTAAGGACGTGGCAGCGGCACGAGGTGGGCTGGCGTGTCTGTGCTGATGCTGGTCATATGAAAGCAGGGCGCGTGCAGCCTGTCCAGCCCACGTGCTTGACAGTGATCACGCGTGACTCCACTGTGGTTTATGTGTGTCCTGTGCTATACTTCGTATTGTTATGTTAGAGTGCGCTCTTCCCACTTCTGGAAAAACTGCGGTCCGACAGTGTGCCGTGTTCTGGCAGCAGCAGCCTCACCCAGCGGCTGTCTCTGAACTGCGTCATTTCCTCGGTGTTCGCTGTAGTCTCCTGTTGTTCACTGACCTGCTATACCGGTTTGGTGCGGGAGCAGTAGGCTGTGCCAGAGACCGCACCGTGTAGGTGTGCGCGAGGGCGCTCTGGACGGTCGCACCGTGACGCAGCCGTCGAACGGTGCATCGCTCAGAAGGTAGCCTGTCGTTGGGTGACCATGACTGTCTGAAAAGGCTATTTACGCGCCACGCCCAAGTGACTTTTAGCCCAGGGATTATAGGTTGGTATGTCATTCAAAAGCCAGTGTAACTCCCAGAAAAGAAACAGATGCGAATATCTCGACAGGTGCACAGCTAAAATATTTCACCCATCTAAATATGAGCAAAAGAGTAGTTGAGTGATTTCCTGACAACCACCTAATGAACTGGTAAGTGCTTTCTGTAATCTAACTTGCTGATTGCTTGAACTCCGAAAGAGAGAGGGAGAAAGATGCTACACGACTTCGGAGGTGTTTCTCGCTCCCTGAGCGATCGCGGCTGTCCCGCCCGCCCTCGTGGTAACGGCCCCTGCTCGCGTGCTCCCCGCAGGCTGCTGGAGGAGCTCCTCGTGGCCCTGCAGTGGGGAAGGGAGCAGACCCACCGCCCCAGGGCGCGGCCCCGCAGCACGGCGGAGCTAGCACTCGAGAACCACACGCTGGCCAGCGCAGTGCACGCTCATCTTCTGGGAAACGTCGGCACGCACGCTCAGAGAAAGAGTCCGTCGACGGCCGAATTCTGCAGCAGCCCCGCAGAAAAAATGGCTGAAAAGGTGAGCTCTTTCTGGCACGATCCGAGGAACTTCCAACACTGGCCTCGTACGGAAGGCGCGTGTTCCGAGGGGAAGTGCAAAATGGGGGCTCGAAACGGGATTCTCACGCAGATGAGCTTCTCATCTCGGAGAAAAGGATCTCTCCCTCTGAGCCTTAGTTTTCTCCAATATGATTATTCTGTTCTTAAGGAGAAAAACGTAATTGTTTAGAAAAAGGGCCCATTTTTTAGGCTTTTCTTGAGTTCATTTTGAAACGAAAACTATGTAGAAGTTCTAATGTAATAATCAAGGGTAATTAGTTCTGATCTTAGAAATTGCTGGTTCCCACACACGGGTGTGAGTGTGCCAAGTGCTGCAGAACCCGAGTGCGGACGGGCACACACAGTCCCGGCGAGGTCGAGGTCGTGTCGACGAGCTGCCCAACGCCGTGGTCTCCGTGCTGACCCCAGGCCAGGCTCCCCCCCCCCGACCCCACGTCCGTGTCCATCCCTCAGGCCCCTGTCGTGGGCTATCGCTGACCACCGGCTGTCAGCCTGGACTGCTGCCTTGCTTTCCACCTGCCAGGGAGGGTTCACAAACGCCACCCCCCGTGTCAGAGCACTCGGCGCGGCACTCCTGCTGGAACAGCTCCCAGTCTCCCTTACCGAGTTCGAGTTCTTCGTGGTGTGTAGAAGGATCGTCAGGGTCGTGACTCCACTTTCCCTTCTCAGTGCCCGTTTCCCCGGTGAACCTCCCCGCCGTCCGCCCACAGTTCCCGTGCCGGCAGTCAGCCTCTCTCCACCCCGCTGTGCCGTGGGCCTCGCACGCCTGCGCCTGCTGCTCCCTCTGCCCCCACCGGCCGCCCTTCCGGCCCCTCTCTGCCCGGAGGAGCCAGCCCTCACCGCGCCCCGGAACCGCCCGGGCACACCGAGACGGGCCTTCTCCGAGGCTTCCGTTGCATTTTACACGCATTCATGATGGCTCCTTAACATGGAACACTGCAGTCGTTTAATTCTCCACCACCCAAGCTATAAGGTTTTTTAAGGACGGGCTGTGTCTTACGTGTCCTCAAGATCTGGTGTGATCCTTTGCACATAGTAGGTACTCAGCTGCTCAGTAGATGGGTCAGCACCTAAAACTGAACTCCTCGTTCTGTCCTTTCTGTCCTCCTTCCCCGCTCTCTCTGGGGAGCTGTGTCACCGCCGGTGGCGTTTGGCAGAACTGACCACTCCTTTCTTGAGGCGCTCGCGACCCTGGCCTTAGGGGGCCAGGGCTTTCCGCAGTCCCTTCCCAGTCGCACCGCCTGCCTGCTCCGCACCATGACCCGTCCCCTCGCGTGATGGCAGTGGGAGAATGTGAACGTGAGAACAGGAACGCGGAGTGGAGAAAGTCAGAGCGGGAGAGCCGGGGAAGGGGGCAGGGCGTCCACGGGCTGAGGCCCAGGGCACAGCGGCTAGCGCACAATGCGGCGCATAAATTAGGGGAGAGAGGGAACGCCACTGGCTTTTACGAGTGACCGAAAACATGGAAGTAGGATTTTAGCACCAGAGTCAGGGCAGGATCCTGATTCCGTGCAGCTGAACGGAGGGCTGGAGGGGGAAGACGGGGCACTTTCTGGGGTCAGGTGAGAAGGAGCATCACTTCACGTGGAGCTGATACAGCCTCACCACCTTCTGCGTGTTCATGGTTTCTCTTCAGCATCCGTAGGAAAGCAGTAATTCCTTCATCTTTAAAAACTAGGTAGACTCGGTAGTGTAATAACTACACATCATTGTTAAATTTAGAGCTTTTTGGGAGAAGGGTAAGTCCTCTCGTCAGTCAGACTCGTTGTTCACGTGGGAGTTCTGTGGTAGTTACGTATTAGTCAAAGGGAACTTTCCGGGGAGTTACACCTCGACAAGACCCAGGGCTTACAGCCCCCATTGGATCCGTCTGACATTACTGCTTATTTCCCTTAGGTTCTACGCAGTTTGGACCCAGCTGCCTGTACAGAAAGCCCACCTGACAATCCATTTTCGGAGTCTTCACCAGCCACCTTACTCGCTACAAAGAAAAATATTGGGCGATTTCATCCCTACACGCGATACGAGAATATCACTTTCAACTGCTGCAACCGCTGCCAGGGAGAGCTCGTCGTCCTGTAGCGGGCGGGCGGCGGCGTCCGGGAGCGGGGCTCCTGCCACACCAGAAGTGCTCTCACTTTCTGTTGCAGTGATGCAGCCCCCAAGGGCGTTCCACAGGCTAGACTGCAGACCACCCTCTCCTGACGACGGTCTCGGGGTCAGGGAAGAAGGAAGCTGCAGATCCGTCTCAAGTGCAGACCGCTGCCCAGACAGGACGTGATGCTGTCCCTACATCTAACAGGAAAAGAGTTACACACCTTCTTTCAGGCTCTGAGTCATTGTTTATCTTGCTATGTGTTTTATTTGAGCAGACTTAATTTTGGTCATTGAGACAGGCATGGGCACAGGACAGCCCCGAGTCACATGCAGCCGTGCCCATCACCTACTGCAGTCCTACTGGCTTCTGTCCTGCCACCGCGGAGCAGAGCAGATGGGGTGGGGTCGCGAAGCCCGAAATACTGACTGTCTCGCTCTTCCCGGTTTTCCGATCCATACTCTAAAGTAGTAATTGGCAGGGAATGTTGTGGGGAAGAGTGTTCTTTTCCTTTTCGGTGATTTTTGGGGGGCTACAAAGGAGGCTTAGGAAATACTATAGGTGAAGGTTTTAAAGTAAGTGCTGTGTGTTAGGAAAACTAACAGTATCTTACGGCCACACGAACAAGTGCTCCTGAAACACGTTCTCGTGTCGGTTCGGTGCGGGGATCCCCCAGTGTGAGTGGCACAGCTCGACGTGTGTAGAAGACACGGATCCCGACAACTGAGCTCACGCTCACAAGCGCAACCAGAGTGTCCACTTGGTATTTACAGAACGCGGTGGAGCAAGTAGGGTCTCTGCAGAATACCGCACAAACTCGAACATGCAGTCCGTCAATCAATTTATACTATGTAGTACCTATTACTGTTTATTCCTGATGCACAACCACAAAACACTCTCTTATAGGCCTTTAAAACTATCCATAAAATGTTTGTACTGAACCATACTACTTAGTCACCAAAGTGCATATCAGCAGAGAAATCTTCAGGAAACAAATCTGGTCAGAGTACAGTATATTTTAACGTCAACCTGATGGTTTGGTGTTTGGGGTCTCATTCACCTGAATTATATTTATAATTTCGAGGAGCAATGAATTTCTCTACATTCTCTCTCCAGCACTGTCTTTCCCCCCGGAATGATGTCTTTCAGCTCAGCTTTTCACCCAGCTCTTACCACTTTCAGCTGCTCCCTCAGCCTTTCCTTTGATCGACTCCATGTAAAACGGGAGACAGGGAGGAAAAGCTTGGTGCCGTTGAGTGTGGCAGCGACTTCTTAGTTGTGAAACCCAGAAGCACAGGCGACAGAAACACACAAACAGAAAAGACGAGTTGGACTCCATCGAAATGAAAAACTTCTGCACGTCACAGGACACTGTCAACAGAATGGAAAGGCACCGCAGAGCGGGCGGAAATATCTGCAGATCTTGTATCTGATGAGGGCCTGGTGTGCAGAATAAATGCAGAACTACAACTCAACAGCCAAACCCAAACGACCCAGTCTGAACAAGGGGCAAAGGTGACGAGCAGCCGTTCCTCCTGCAAAGATACGCCAATGGCCAAAAGCACATGGAGAGATGCTCAACATCACTAACACTTAGGGACATGCCAGTCGAGCACTTCCTGCCTATGAGGGTGGCTGTCTCAAAGAAGCAAAGGAACAAGGCAAGGATGTGGAGAAATTGAAACCCTTACGCACTGCTGGTAGGAGTGCAAAATGGTGCAGCCACTGTGGAAGGCAGTGTGGCAGTCCCTCAGGAAAGTCCACAGTTACCTCCCGACCCAGCAATTGCACATGTAGGTAGGCACCCGAATAATAACAAGCAAGGACTCAAACAGGTACCCGTATGCCGGTGTGCCCAGCAGCATCATTCCCAGTAGCCAGAAGGCGGGCGCAACACAGGGGTCCCTGGATAGATGGGAAAAATGTAAATATTCATGTGTGTGTATGTATATTAAAAATGTGTGTGTACACACACACATACATACATAAAATGGAACACTCAGCCTTAACGAACAAGGAAAACTTGATCTGTGCTAGGGCATAGGAGAATCTCAAACGTTACACGAAATGAAATACATCAGGAACAAAGGGGCAAACAGTGTACGATTCATTGACAGGAGGCACCTGAAATAAACCAGAGACGGAGGCGGAGCAGCGGTTGCCAGGCGACGGGGAAGGCAGAGTGGGGAGCTTCTGACTGCGCTCGGAGCTCCGGTTGGGGGGCTGAGTCCTGGAGGCGGAGGACCGTGGTGGCCATACGACAGCGTAAATGCGCTCAGTGCCACTGAGTCACACGCTTAAAAATGGTCAGTTTTATATGCATTTACGTACATTTTACCATAAGAAAATAAATTGTATCCTCTTGTAACCTCAAGCTGGCGGCACACTTCTGCGATGGTTGATTGAAGAGTGTCAATAATAGTAATAACTAATAAAGTTAACACTAAACAGAATAAAAGGTCTCAAATCAACAGCCTGAGCTTACACATTAAGGAACTAGAAAAAGAAGGCAAACTAGATTAAAGAAGGCAGCACAAGGAAGGAAACTGAAGTTAGAGCAGAAATAAAATGGAGAACAAAAAAGCGAGAGAGCACCAAGAAGCCAAAAGTTGGTTCTTTGAAAAGATTCATGAAATTGTCAAGCCTGTAGCCAGACAGACTAAGAAAGAAAGAAGACACACATAACTAAAATCAGAAATGAAAGTGGGGACATTATTACCAACCTCATATAGATTTT
The DNA here is from genome assembly GCA_004027735.1 of Carollia perspicillata. NCBI lineage: Eukaryota > Metazoa > Chordata > Mammalia > Chiroptera > Phyllostomidae > Carollia > Carollia perspicillata. Next base: position 24,004 of record PVKM010011997.1, on the reverse strand, counting down.
TTTTAAAAAACAATCGTGCACTGACAACCTGGATAAGATGGACAAATGCCTAGAAATACGAAATTTACCAAAACTGACACAAAAAGAAACAGAAAACAGGAACAGACCTATAAGAACCAAAGCAATTACACGAGTAATCAAACACCACCTGACGCCAGGAGTGACCCTGGTGTAGGCCGTGGACACTGGGCAATGATGATGTGCCGATGCAGGTTCACGGGTCGCAACAACGAAGGTGCCACTCTGTCAGGGATGCTGGCGGGGGGGGGTACGAGGGGACAGGGGAAATACGGGAACTCTGTGCTTTCTGCTCAATTTTGCTGTGAACCTAACACTGATCTAAAACATAGTCAACTGAAAAAGAAAAGCCTTCCCATGGAAGTCCAGGACCAGAAAGTTTCTCTGATGAACTCCACCAGCTATTTAAAGAATTAATACCCATCCTTCTCAGTATCCTCAAAAAACAATAAATAAGTCCATAACAGGGGCGGGAACAGAGACCACTTTCTAACTCATTCTCTGAGGCCAGTACTACTGACACCAACGCTGCTCAAAGACACCCCAGGAAAAGACTCTTACAGACCAACGTCTCCTGAGCGTAGGCGAAAACAGTCCTCAGCAAAACACTGGCAGACTGAACGCAACAGCTCAGTGGAGGGGTTACACACCACGACCGTCACTGTATCATCAACCAGTGCCACAGAGCGCACCCACAGAACAAAGGGCAAGACCTCGTGACCGTGTCGCTCCCTGCGGGGAGGACTACAGGTGGTGGAGACGGGATCTAACAGTTACTGGTGCTTTCTGGCTTAGGGCTCAGTGACCGGGGCACGGCTCTGCAGGGGATCAGAGCCTCGTCTTCTGAAGCTTCACCGGAGCCCCTGCAGTGACGCGCCCTCTCCCTCGCACTTGTACGTGTTCCGCTGTCCTCCGCCTCCTAAAACCCCTTCCACGTGTCAGGGCACCAGTCCCCCACATGCCCAATTCCGACGTAGCCTCAGACACTTCCCAAATGTCCACCGGAGCACACACGCTTTGTAACTGCCGAAAGGACGCTGCAGTCACAGGGATTAGGTCTGTGAGCAAACTACTTACCTCTCTCACTTCCTCGTCCTCCAAACAAGACTAACGGTCTTTATAAGAATTACATCAAGGGATTTCTGTGAAGTATTCACAACAATGCCAGGTACGTGATAAACTGAGAGCGGGCTATTTTTATAACATACCTGAAATAGCATTACGCATAACCTTGACTTTTTTGAAGAAGTAGGCCCACCTGACAGCCTCGCCTGCCACGGGTACTCCAAGGTTGAAGCCGAGGGAAAGAGAACTTTGAATAAGGCTGTTTAAGGGGTCACGCCTCCTACCTCGTGAAATGTTCTACTGCGGTCTTTTTCATGATAATAGAAATCTGTGCCTTTGTTGTGGTTCTTCCCAGCTAGAAATGCTCAAATACTCTAGAAGTTAAGGGAATAAAGAATTCAGAGCTCATTCACAGTTCCATTGGCTGCATGGACTAAGAGATGGTATAACACATTTCAACACTTCGAGAAAAGAAAATATTTATTTTGTTCTATTTTTTTAAAAAAAGGTAAATCACTATCAACATCACCAAAAGTACGTACCATTTCCATAATTTAGAGTACAACCAAAGCACACGGGCCACACAAGAGTGACACCCACAATTCTGAGGCTGGTGGCTTCAGAGTGCAGCATTTAATAGATACCTTCAGCTGTAATAGCCGGCGAAACGGAAAGACTGGGCCTCGGACGCGTCGCCCAGGCGGCTCTGCAGCTGTCGGGAGCGCCGGGCCTCCAGTCGGAGCTGCCGCGCCCGCTCCTTGGCGGCCTGCTGCTCCACCAGCTTCTCGATCCGCTTCCTCCTTAGCCACCTGTGGAGACAGCACCAGACCTGGTGTCAGCCTGAACGTGCTTTCCACGCGACCAGGGTACCGCCACGGACAACGAAAAGACACGGAAGCTCTTCACAAGGAAACGCTGTCGGCACAGTACGAGTTAGAGCAGCGACTGAAACGTTTCAGGCCTACCCCCCAGGCTCACACGAGAAAGCACAGTTACGTTTGACGCTGAATGTTTGAAATTAAGTTTGTCCTACACTGGAATTGCCAACAAAAATGTTTTTGTAGTGATAAACACTATTTCACTTGTGAATGGGCCCTATCCTTTTTAAAAACGTTTTTTTAAGGAAATACGTATATGATGCGTTCCATTCAAACAGCTGACTCTTGCAGCCAGCTGCCTGCGGAAATGTGGGCGGGCTGATGACAGGCAGGCGACGGTGCCGCCCAGCCCAGCCTGGCGGGCAGGTCAAGGAGCCCTGGCTCGCCAGCACGCCACACCGTCTCCCCCAGAGTGGGCAACGGGCCTGAGCACGGACGCCACCAACACAGCTCTGGGCAGAGGCCACGGCCGACAACCTTAAGTCTGTACATCCTGCTTCGGTGAGACGACGTCAGAGATCACTGCGTGCACACATATCTGGTACATACATGTGCATGGGGGGTGTACAAGTATGTGGGTGTCTGTGTGTATATGCGTATGTACACACACATTAAACTACATATATACACAAAACTTCTAAAGAAATAAACTCAAACCACCAGATAATTGTATTAGAATAAGACACTTCAAAGCATCATCTCCCAAAGTTGTGTGGCCCTGAACTAGATACTAGTTTGACTAAATTAACTGTAGCCATTTTGGGAGCCAATGGGGAAAAAATGGTTACAAGCTAGATATAGATGAGGTCATTAATGAAAATAAGCCGATTGCAGAACGGCTTATAAGTATGATCTCAATTTCTATGTTTAAATTATAAATACAAGAAATATCTAGAAAATATGCACGAAGTTCCTAAAAATAGTGATTCTGAGTGATGGAAGTGTGACTTTCCCCCTCTGTTTCCACAATGCACATCTACTGCTACTGTGATAAAGGGTTATATGTTTTTAAAAAAGGAAACAAGGAAGGAAGAAAGGAAGGAAGGAAGGAAGGAAGAGTCAGAGGGACAAAGAGAAATATAGCAAAAAAAAAAAAGAAGAAAGAAAAAGAAAGCAACTTCCAACAACAGGACTCCAGGAGGCTTGCTGGCAAAATTACAAAGCCAGGTGAGTTTCCCCAGAGTCAGCCAGGTAGGCGGGGTCCCACCCAGATCACTGGAAAGAGACCAGGACTGCCCTCAGCCCCGGCCACGCCCCGGGTCTCCTTTCATCTGGCCTGTGCAGCTCTCCCTCCCACCCGATCCACTTCCTTACAGAAAAACACCTCTAGGTAAGTGCGACTCTTTATTCGCTTCTTCTGAGGACTCTGCAGGAGAAGCTGTGACCATCCTTTGGCCCGTTTCTTGAATAAATGAACGGATCAACAAACGAATGAACGAATGATGAACGGCAGGCTGTCACGGCGGTGCCGTAACAAACAGCGTCAGTGTGGACCCTGTCTGGACAGGGCGGCACCGGCACCGCACTCAGTGCGGGTCGAGACCCCTCTCACACCTTCCTTGGCTGCGGGTCTGAAACCCCACAGGCACGCGGCATCGGAGGCCACACACTGGGTACTCTCCTCCCAGCCGCGTGGATCGCGCCACCTCCTACACCGGCCTGACTGCGCCACCTCCTACACCGACCTGACTGCTTCACCTCCTAAACTGGCCTCGAGGACGGGGGAGCGCTCGCCCGACTTACTGCTTGAAGGCCCGGTCGCGGCCCGCGGCGCCCTTGAGGAAGAGCAGGAACTCCTCCTGCTTCCGGAGCTCCTCCGTCTTCCTCTCCCGCAGCTGCTCCTCGTGCTTCCTCTTCAGCCAGAGCTGGAAAGCTTGCTGCGGGTCTCTGCTCTCCTGCCGATGACGGAACAAGCTTCGCGTTAGCTGGACAAGCCAAAACAACGTCCCCTGCAAGAACGTGCTCCCACTCGTCGGTTTTCACGGCGCGGCAGCGCCAACCTCGTCACCCCGGGTCCAGACCAACCCTGTCACCTTTGCGTCCGCACGCTGACCCCCCTTCTGCCAGGAAACCCCACACTGCATGCACTGCCGTCTGGCTTCGTTCAGAGTCTCACTGAACACGGCAGCCCTGTGTTCCCTGCAGCTTTGTGTACGGCAGCCAAGACATGGAAGCGGCCTGAGTGTCCGGTGGTGGGTGACTGGATAGAGAGGGTGTGGCATTAGGTGTGATGGCGAGCTACTCAGCTATGAAAAAGGGAAACAGGGCCGTCTGCAATGCCATGGGCGGGCCTCACGGGTGCTGTGATAAGTGAAGTCAGTCACGTGGAAAAGGATACAAATTGTGATTTCTCTTGTTTATGTGTGGGATGTACAACAAAAATGAAACAAATGAACAAACAAACCAAAATTAAGACAGGGCCTTGGATACAGAAAACAGACAGGTGGGTGCCGGAGGGGAGGGGAGTGGGGAGAGGGCAGGACGAGGGCACTGACGGCGTGGCGGCCCGCGGGGAGCAGGCCGCAGCGCGCGGACGTGGAATTACACTGCACACCCCGAGACTGCCTGACGTCATTAGCCAGCGCTATCCCAGTAAGAAATGCGTGCGCACGCACACAGAAGAGGCAGAAGAAAACAATACAGCACAACAGCTGTACACACATCACTGACGTTACACTGGGTATCACGAGTAATCTAGAGAGGACGTAAAGAAGACGGGAGGACTGGGTAGGTTACACGCAAACACCACGCCACTTAAACAAGACGCCTGGGCACCCAGAGATCGATCGCACGCCGACACCGAGGGATGGCCGTCACCAATAAACGAAGACGGTCTGATCGCAGGGACCTGTACGCTTGGCACAGCTGAGCCCTTCGACAGAGAACGTGATTTTGTACAATGGCACCCAACACAAACTGGCTGGAGAAAGGCAGTATGCGCAGAGCTGAGGTCTCTGCGGCAACCTGAAGGAGCTCCATGAAATACAGATTGAAAACCAACAGTCCAGCACGGACGTCATGCAGCCTTTCTCTCGGACTCTAACTTCAGGGCACCAGACTGCCCGGCCACATCCCCGACTCTGGTCACTGCTGCGGAGAGTGGCTGCGACATTGGCAGCCATGGGGTTTTGTCACAGGCGGCAGCCCGTGGGAGGAGCTTATCGTGAGGTTCCCCAAGCTTCATGACAGACACTGTCTTCCAGGAATTTTGAAAAGTCGGAGCAGAAGAAAGAGAGCAAAGGGACAGATGTGGAGCCTTTATCTGGAGCTGGGCCAGAGCAGATCCTTCAATCCCTCCCCAGAGAGTGAGCCCCGTGACAGGGAAGGTCCCCTCCCTGGCATTTGCCTTTGTCTGTAACCCCCGTGGCAAAGAATATGCAGCCCAACGTGTCAGCCGCAGGCAGCTGAGGATCCCCGCTGCACCACGCGGACCTCGGTGAAGAGGGCCTTGGGGGTCGCCGCGAGCACCTACAGATCTGGGACTGGCTGCAGCGGACCGAAGAGTGCTCCGTCTGGAAGTACAGACCGAGAGCCGAGAGTTCCGGGGGGCCAGGGCTGATGGGAATCCCGGCTGCTGACTCACCCGACAGGTATTTACAGGGCGCCTGTTAGTTACACGGAGCACCTGCAGGCACGCGGGTCCTGGGCCAGGCAGCGGAACACAGGGCCCCTCTCCCATTCGCTCTTAAGTCTGCGCTGCTCAACACAGGAGCCGCTAGCCCCGCGTGGCCACTTACATCAGAGAAAAATTAAAACGTTCAGGACCTCAGCCACGTCGGCCACATATTCCACACTTCACAGCCACAGTGTGGCCAGCGGCCACTTCACTGCACAGCACAGACACGGGGCATTTCCACCATCACAGGAAGCTGTAGTGGGCAGTGGAGTTCCAGAGGCGGAGAAAACAAATGGGCCGTGGACTGACCGACTGACTGGCATGCCAGACGCAAGAAGAGTGTGGCAGGGAGAGACGACAGTCACGGCCGGTGGGTGGCAGTGAGGCAGCCAGTCGCAGGCGGCGCCCGGGGGAGGGCGTTCTGGGCACTGCCACAGAGCACAGGGTCCGGGGCGGGTCCGCACTCTGCATGTTCCGAAATGTCGGAGAAGCCAAAGTGAGGCTTCAGGCAAGAGGAAGGGGATGAGGTCAGAGGGGCAGGGATCTGATGACCTACAATCTCGCAGGCGGCGGTGGAAGCTCCGACGCCTTCTGGAGGCGAGAAGCCATTGTCGGAGGCTTCGAGGCCCACCTGACACAGACTGTTGTGTGTGGGCGAGGGCTCCCTCCGGCGGCGGGGGAGGGAGTGGGGGCAGCGGGTGGGAGAAGAGGGGCGGTCATTAGGCGTCTGCAGCAGTTCGGGCGACACAAAGCAGCGGTCTGGGTTAGGGCGCCGGGGCTCCGGTACGGCCTGAAGGCAGAAATAGCAGCGTTTGCCCGGAGTGCGAACGCAGGATTGCATGCTGTGCTTTCAATGGTTGTTTTTATAGTTTTATAAACCCAGCCATATAAAATCACCTATTTCTGCACTGCAAAACAGGGAAATAGACGAGAGGAAAAATCAATGCAGCAAACTTCTTGAAGAAGTGGTTTTTATGAGGCATGAGGAGTTCCCATAGATCAAAAAGGAAGAACCACTATTCCCAACAGAAAAGTCGACAAAGACTGCGTCTACGAAAAGACTATTCGAACAGCCCACAGACGTTCAACCTCCCTGGAAACAGCCCTGCAGGCCAACGGTATTCCCTACCCCGCCCCCCCCACGGGCGAAAACGAACCCACCTGCACGCACGCTTCTTCCCGTGGGCGTGGGGGGCGTTCCGGGTGTGCGTGCTCTCTGTCTTATTCGACTATCAAAGTCACCCTCCCCTAAAAACATCGGCAGTTCTCCATTCTTCGGCCCTCTAACAGTCTGAGGGAAAGTGGAAGTGATCTTTGCGGGGTTCCTCAGAACCTGAGGGCGGAGTCACCTGCAGGGCACACCTTCGGCAGGAGCAGCAGGGGCAGCTCCTGGACGCCGCCCCTGCCCGACAGCCAGCGGCCCTGGGTAAGCGCGCCGCTCGCCCCGCTGCCGGACACCGTCTCCCACGGAGAAGCGGAGAAGCGTTACTTACTCTGCTGCCCATGGCCTCGAGCTGCTTTGCTCGCTGGACCCTCCTCATCTCGGCGACCTGCTCTCTCTTCTTCTGCAGCCAGGCCTGGAACACCGTGTCGTTCTCCTTTTTCTTTTCTTTCTCTTCCTCTAGTCTCCGTTGCTCCTCCTGGTGGGGAGAGCGTCGAAGGCCTCAGTGCAAGGTTTTAACATCCTGCATGAGTTACTAGAGAGAGAGACTCTGGCATCTAAAATGAGGATTCCCTGCCCCTCACACTTTCCTTCTAAATACTGGGCTTCTTTAAAAAAAAATATCGGGCCTCTATAATTTTCTTAGGAAGAAAACGAAGATTTTCAAGACAGATTAACCGGAGAGATCAAGTCTGCAGCCCCATAGGTGTGTGATCACGCGCACCACTCAGGGGTTCCTTGACTGCCCTCTGCTCCCGCGCTTCCCTTGGGCCAGAAACTCCCCCAACTGGCAGCCGTGCAAAAGCAGCACTCCGCGGTCTTTACAAAGGACTAAAGACGCTGTGAATGTTTTTACATTATTGGTACACTTGCTAATTGTGATAAATGGCATTGTGGTTGCGAAAGAAAATGCTATGATCACTTAAAGCTGGGTTTTTTTTTTTGAGAAACAAAAAGCCAGGTTCGTTTGTTCATTTCTTGCACGTGAAGTCCTCCTTGATGACATCCTTCGCCGGCGACTCTCCGCCGTAGCCCTTAACCCACGCACAACTGCCCCCCGCCACTTCACGGGGTTCCCCTCTCTGCCGGTCTTACGGAGGCCGCCCTGGAGCTGCACGTTGAAGCCTGCTGTCTCGGCCCTGCTTTCAAAATACTCCAACCCAGAAAGAAGGGGGGGACGCAAACCCATGACAGAATCCCAGTGACTTTGGAATCTGGGTGACGGGAAGACAGGGGTTAGTTGGACCTTTATGTGTGTTCAAAACTTTGTGTTACGTTGGGAAGTATTTTCAGCCAGTGTATATTCGTAAGCTAACATCTGTGCTATCAGAAGAAACATCTAGACAACTGGTTAACTGCAAGAACAAAATGTTTCTTTTAGTCTGCCCTGTCCGGCTGATGTCAGAAAGGAGGTGCCTGGCCGTGGGGCCCAGTGCCGCCCCACAAAGCAGTCGCTGGGGCGAAGCAGTGAGGCCTCGGGAAGCCACCCCACGCTGGGCGCCCTGAGTAACCACCCCACTGTCACCGTGCCGGGTCAGTTGGGCAACTTCAGTGTCTTCCACTACTCGGGTGTTGTCAACGAAATGAACTGGACTGCGAATCCCACGCTCGAATCCTCTTCCAAGAATGGAATTCAGAGGCTCCCTCACATTCCGACAGCACAGCCCCTCCTCATCGCTTGTGGTTGAAAAAAGTAGGGGAAGGAAAGGAAAAATTCTATCCTCTTAACAGCATAAAATACCTTCTAAAATGCCTATTTCTAAGCCCTAATGGAGCGTGCAAAGAGTGTGACGCCCAGAAAACGGAACTGCCCACCGCCCCACCAGTCAGAGCCTCCGCTGGTTCCTTAGTGGAGGGACACTAAAGTCATAGAAAACCTCCTGGGTGAGCGTCATGGGTGCACACACACACACACGGATGTGCGCACACAGCGGTTCAGTCGCTCTCGACAAATCACTCCGCATTGTCGTGAAGCTGCACCGACACAGCCTCCTCACGGCTGCGAGGCATCTGAGCCGGGCGACCGGAGTCGGGCTGCCCCGGTTCAGACGGTCGTGGCCAGCACAGAACATGTCCAGTGTGCGTCCTCTCGGAGTCCAGCCTGAGTGCGCTACGGGTGACATGTTCTTGCCAACTTTGTTCTTCACCTCTTCTGCTCATGTGAGTTTCTGATAAATGCCAGAAATCCCACCCACCCCCATAATTTCCTACATAAACACAAAACACACACTTGTCAATGGATGCCAAGGAGACTGGGCATTCTGGCTCCAGCTTTGCTGCAAACAAGCTGCATGACTCTGGTGAGGTTAAACTTTCTGTGCTATAGTTTGCTTATGGGTGACACGGTCTGTGAGCGACCCTGGAACTGTAAGATTCTGCTTCCCCGTGAGTCCACCGAGGTGGGGCGTGTCCTTACAGTGAGACGGTTTCATGGTTCAGCTGAATGCCATTAGGTATCCAGGAAAACAGAGAACTGGGGCACTGATTGAAGTAATTCAGGAAAAATTCACCAGTTTTGGTACCTGGACTTTTCAATTATAAATTACTTTTATTTTAAAAAGAGAAAAATACCCCAAAATAATAATTTGGGATTCCATTAGGCATTCTGGAAACATTTCATTAGGTTTATGAGATTCTGCTCTTAATCGAAACTCAACTTCCTGAAACCAAGGAATCGCGGGCATGGACACACGCCTGTCTTCACACGCGTGTGAAGACACACGCACCAGGGAATGACCACCCGATTCTACCCGCTGCCTCCTAAACCCCGACACACGTAGCCTCCTTTCTCCCATCTGACGTCTGCTTTTCACCTCTCTCCTCGCCTGCCGCGGCCGCCCAACTTCTCCGAGCCTCAGCTTCCAAGTGAAAGGACCAGGCGCGTGGCCACTGAGAGCTGCTCCAGCCCTAACGCAAGCCCCTGGTCACTGTGCCTTGTGCGCCATCCCCGAAAGCACCCAGGTGGTCACAGTGTGCGTGCCACCAGCACACACTCGTAACGCGCAGACACTGAGTGCAACGCCAGGGGAACGGACCAAGCACGCAAACACGCCCGGGCTCTGGAGAACCGTCCGACCCCTGCCGCGCCTGCAGGGCACAAACAAGCGTTCTCTCCCTCCAGCCCACCCCCACCCCCCCACCCCACCCCCCCGGCTCTCACCTCCCTCTTCAGCTTCTCCCTCTTTTGTTCGAGCCGTTTCTGCAGTTCCTTCTGTCGGGGGGAAAGACAGTACGTGGAGGTCACTGGCGATGCGTTCGCAGACGGTGTCCCGTGACTGGGCTTCCCGCTGCCCTTACTGGAGTCCGAGTGGGCAGTGGGGCTCGGCCCAGTCTTGGGGCTGGGTGGGGGCGGAGGGGTGGAAGCCCACGGCTCCTCTGCCGACGAGCCGGGCGTCTTTGCTACGGGCTCTTCTTTCTTCACGCCGTGGACAGGTGGGTCGGAAGATCTGGGTGACGGCTGCTGGGGTCCGCTTTCTGTCCTACTGACCTGATGAGTGGGGGACAGACACCCCTGGCTCTCGATGTCTTGCAGATTCAGAAGCTCAAACTTGCCGTCTCTCTCGACGAGTACCTTCCTGTCCTTGCTCTCTTCGCAACTTCCGCCCGTGACCGACAGGAGCACGCTGTCCTGTCCAGATTCACCGGAAATATGTAACTGGGACAGTTTTCCAGACACATGGCTTTCGCTCTCAAAATAATACTGGTAGTTGTCGGTGTCGTCCAGCGGAGGAACCTCTAGATCCACCAGCTTGTCCTTGAACTTCAGTTTGCGCTCCCTCCTGTCATTCACGGGTTCCTGGTTCTGCAGGAGCTTGTTGGCCTGGACGATTTTCTCCATGATGTATCTCTTCACCTCCTCATCCTCGTCCTCCTCCAGCTCTCTCTGGCTGTCCAGTCTGGATTCCTGGAAGGAGTTGTCGCTGTCTGAGTCTGACACGGGATCCAAGGGCTGGCTACTCGGCACAGAGATGAAGTCGCTCCTGGGTGTGGCCTCGCCCCTCAGAGCTCTGCCAGGATCAGAGCGCCGCTCGGTGTGCTCCCCTCCCGGCTCACTTGCGTTTAATTCTGGGCCGCTGTTCTCTCCGTTCCCACGAGCCATCTAAAGAGAAGACAGGAGGTTCTCTTTTCAGTGAAAACTGAGACGCTCTGTCTATTTATACGTAACAAAATCTGAAACGGTTTCTCAGATTCATGCGACTTATTTTAGAACAGGAAAATGGACGTTTTCTTGCTCATTCTTTGCTTGTAATATTCTAACATGTTTGTGAGCTCCTCGGGGGAAAGCATGGAACACCAACATTCAGGAAAAATTGGACTCTAAATTTGTATTTGATGTTATGGAGTGCTACATCGGTATTTAGAATTTTTATGCTAACGCATGAAAGGATAGCTATAAATACTACAATGTTATTGTAATATTCCACCCTCTATAAAATTTCCCTACCTTTACATTTTCAGAAGAATATTTTTAAAAATGTTTTGTCTTCAAAACAGCATCTTTATTCCCAAGACCATTAAAGTTACTATCACTGGTCAAGTCCTAGTTGTTCTGAGGTTCTCAGAATCTCCTGAGATTATTATTGCCACTTTCTGTGGGAGCCGAGTCCGAATTCCAGACCAGCTTTTGCCTCTAGATCTTCTAGAGGCTAAAAAAGTGAAAGACCCTTTGCTTTTTTTCCCAACACACATTCGCCTGAAGGGCTCGCTCGCTCTTTACGGTTCACTCTTCACTCTTCAGTCGTTAACCGAGAGGCTGTGCTTTCTGAGGGCTTGCTTTATTGTTCATTTATATGAAGAGTACAACCCTGCGATGTCACCCCAATTCATATAAAGTAGAAATAAACTCTATTCGTTGTTTTACTTTTGATGCAATTAATTGTTATTTATATGACACAAATTAAATACAATTTCAAAATGATAACTTTAGGTTTCTTGAGTGCTGACATAACCCCTGTTATCTAATTAGCCCTACGCTTTAAGATACAACACTGGAATCTCTGTGCCTCAGTCTTCTCATCCGTAGGACAGGGCTAACGTCCCTTGTTCTACGCGTATTAAAGAAGTTGTGAGAGGCTGAGATAAGATAGCATGAAATCTTTCAAGGACTGCAAAGCACTTCGTTAACATCATTGTTATCACGAAGCCCGTGGGCAGTTTATATGTACCTCTGTTATGCCGACGTCACTTTTTTCTTCCTCGTTAATTAACCACTCCAGATCCTTTTCAAAGTCATCTTCATACTCTTCCGTTTCTTTGGCATCAGGGCCTCTGCTTCCCTCCATCGTCCGCGTGTTGAGGAGCGCTGCTGTAAGACGAAGAGAGGCAGGGTCTACCTGAGGCCCCGCCCAGGGCAGTGTGGGGCGTGCGGTTAATGTTGGAGGCTGGCTCATCCACACCCCCACACACAGAGCCGGGGGCGTTCAGCACAAACCCGTACCCGCACACCCCAGAGCAGACTCACCGTGGCCGGGTGTTTTCTGAGCGCATCACTCCTACCCACCAGCCCACTCCCCGCCAGTTCCTGAAACCCAGACTGATCGGAAGCCTGGAAGAAGCAGCTAGGAGGACCACCTGAGGCTTCGAGGGGGGTTTCCCACGCTCCCTGCACACCATGAAAGCGCCCCGTCCAGGGCGGAGGGCACGCCCCGGCTTCATCTCACTCACTCACATTTTCTCTCGTTCAGATGGAAACGAGTGCATCCACTCCCACCCCCGGTCTCTCGGTCCTTCCTAAGGAAAGAGCTGGTCATTTACATGGTGTGACCACCAACTGTGATCTGGGCGCTTTCTAACTGGTTCTCGTTTATGGTGAATGTGGACTTCCCCGAAGGCAGACCATCGTCAATTCTAAATAAAACACTTTTTTCGTTAAGAAGACAAACTCTGATGCCTAATACTAGAAAACAGTAACGATGAATAGGGATGTCAGATGAAAGTTAATAACAGTCTGTGAACAAAAACAAAATGTACACGAATGTCCTAAATGTATACATAAGGGACTCTGGCAGGAAGACTATAAAAAGCAGTCAGCACCGTCCAAAACTGGGAGGAGCACGGGGAGCCGAATGGGTTTCGGATCCCGAGTCTGAGGGTCCCGAGTCTGAGGGTCCGTCGGCTCCTCCAGACTCACAGAGCGGCCGGAGGAAGAGCAGACAGACACGGCCAAGCCTGGAACTGAACAAAAGTGAGCTCCTGAAGAAAGATCTGGAAGGGGCAAGGAGGGGTCAGTTTGATGTCATACCACCTTCCCGAAAAGAAAGGGGTTGAGGGAAAATGGTTTATGAACATGTAACTATCACCAAACGGCCAAAGGCAGAACTATGGGGCGATATTCTAACACTTGCCCTATTTGACTTAAATGAAAACAAACACACAGAAAAGAGCGTGCTCTCTAACTGTGCGGAGAATATTAGATCCACTCTCAAACTGTGGGCATCCGCTCTTCAGGGCTCCGAACGCCTGGGAGCCCGTTCCCCTACCTGCCTTCGCTGGCTCTGCACCAAGAGCAGGTCGCCCGAGACCCTCTCTGGAGGAAGGGCCCACGGACGTCAAGAACTTGAGAGACCCCGGCCCACATTTAAAGATGTCAAATGAGAGCTGCTTTGCCTGAATTAATAAATTACCTGCAAACTTTGTTTCAACCATTCGCTTCACTCTTCCCTCCCCGAATACTGGATCCGACCGCCTGACCCGGTGCCAATGTTACTGCAGTGAGACTTAGCGTGTCGCTCCCACTGTTTGCCCACAGATGACAGTGGGAGCGTGAGGGCGGACGTCTGGCTGCACAGCACCAGCCAAGCGACAAGGCTTTTCACTCCTGCGTGCGGAAAGCACGTGAACGGGTTTTCGTGAACACTGGCTCCAAACTGAGCTTGAAAGTGATGCAGACACTCATAACGTGGAGGAGCTCCAAGGCTGAGACGGCGGGTGGCACACAGACAACATGCGGAGTCTGCGCCCGGCTTCCGGTCCCGCCACGGTTCAAGGAGCAGCAGACGAGCTGGGACACGCTCAGAGGCTGGCGAGCCAGGAGGGGCGGACAGGAGGGACAGGGAAGAGGAGGAGGCAGGCTGGGAGAGTGACATGCCTCAGAGCCAGACGCCGAGGAGCCCTGGACTCCTGGGAAGGACGGCCTGAAGGAAGGAGACGTGGGACAGCGGTGACGACCGCTGTAGACATTTAAATGGCCTCCCCGGGACAGAGAGTCGGACTTGTCTCCCTCCAAGTGGTAAAATCAGTATCGGGGCAAATCTGGATACAGTGAAAGACGGAACGTCCACGTTAAAACTCGTGCTGCAGTGAGGTGGGAAGGCCGCCGCAGTGCCCGGAAGAGGCGCGGGCAGGAGGGTTTTCATGGACCTCGTGGCTTTAGAACAATTTGAGCCAGATGACTCTTAAGGTTGCTTTTAACCTTTTCTGGACGATGCAAATTAACCAATAACTGCCAACTCACGGAAAGCAAGAGAATGTAACAGCAAATCCATAGTACTGTGATGAAGCATCTCCAAAATAGATAATCAGTGCCGGAATAACTAAGTTCAAGGTTTAAAACCATCGTAGATAGAGAGCAGGCTGTCAGCTGCTGGGGACACCGGGGTGGAGGGACACAGCAAACAAGAACACGAAGAGACAGGAAAGAGACGCACGAACACAGACGGCACTGCGGCGACTGCCGGGCGGTGGAGGGGGGTTTAGGGCCGGGCAGATGACGCACGGAGACCTGACTTGTAGCGGTGAACACACGATACAGGGCACAGTGATGTGTCATAGAATGTGCACCTGAAACATGTGTTTCCTTCTTGATATTATTCCTTTTAAACTAAGATTATAAAATGAACTTTCTCAAAAAACTCAGAGTAAAGCTGCAACAGTTTGTAAATCAGAGGTTAACAGCAATCATGCTTTGAGGTGACCTGAACAAACCAAATCAATTATTTCAGAGTGAGTTTATTTACCACTGCCTACCTGCAAGAGAGGTTAACTCACATTAACGGTTATGTCTACTTGCCTGCCAATTAAAATAAGGGTGCCACAAATCTGGTGAATACATTAAAATTCAGCTTGATCCAAAATACACAAGTAATCCTATTTTTTCACAGTCACTAATGCCTTAGGACAATCAGCTCTCTTTTCGGACCAGAGATCTTGAAATGTACTATGTTGAGATGTTTAAGTAACATAACCATTAGAATAAAATTTCTATGGAGCTCTTTAGTGTGTCCCCTTAAATTTAATAAACATAGTTGAACCTGTAAATAAATGGTTGCCCGAAGACTTTAATAGATATGCTTTACTATTCACAATGACTCGCAACCATATGAAAACTCAAATTTAAAACCAAAACAGACTTCCGGCCCAGATGGAGGCGTAGGCAGACACACTGTGCCTCCTCGCACAACCAAAAGAAGGACAACAACCATTTAAAGACAAAAAACAACCAGAACTGACAGAAAAGCGAACTGTATGGAAGTCTGACAACCCAGGAGTTAAAGAAGACACATCCATGCACACCAGTGGGAGGGGCGGAGTCGTGCGGCAGTGCGGAGAGGGCTCTCCGCGAGGCAGCGGCGGGCGACAGGCAGGGCGGCGGATTGGGGAGGGGCCGGGTGCACAAGGCGGCGGCTGGCGGACCAGGGGTCCCACGTTTGAGGCAGACAAACTGGGAGGAACAATGGGGAGCAGGACGGACCACACAACCCAGGGCCCCAGCCCAGGGAAATAAAGCCTCAGACTGAAACACCGACTGAAAACACCTGTTGGGGTGGAGGCGCCGCGAGAGACTCCCAGATTCACAGGAGAGTTCATTGGAAAGACCCACAGGGTCCTAGAATGTACACAAGCCCACCCACCTGGGAGTCAGCACCAGAAGGGCCCAGTTTGCTTGTGGGAAGCAGGGAAGTGAGTGAAATCCGGCAGAGAACACAGCAAGTGCCATTGTTCTCTCTCTCAAACCCCTTCCCCACATACAGCATCACAGCCCAGGGACTGGGTTGCCCCGCCCTGGTGAACACCTAAGGCTGCACCCCTCATACGTAACAGGTGAGTCAAGACAAAAATAATGGCCCAAACGAAAGAATAGATCAAAGCTCCAGAAAAAATACAACTAAGCGATGAAGAGATAGCCAACCTATCAGATGCACAGTTCAAAACACTGGTGATCAGGACGCTCATAAGATTGGTTGAATTTGGTCGCTAATTAGATGAAAAAATGAAGGCCATGCTAAGTGAAATAAAGGCAACCAATAATGATGGGAAGGAAACAGGGACTCGAATCAATGGAGTGGACCAGAAGGAAGAAAGAAACAACCAGAAAAGAATGAAGCAACAAGAATTCAAAAAAATTAGGAGAGGCTTAGGAACCTCCAGGACATCTTTAAATGTTCCAACATCTGAATTATAGGGGTGTCAGAAGGAAAAGAGGAAGAGCAACAAGTGGAAAAGTTATTTGAGCAAATAATATAGGAGAACTTCCCCAATCTGGCAAAGGAAATAGACTTCCAGGAAGTTCAGGAAGCTCAGAGAGTCCCAAAGAAGTTGGACCCAAGGAGGAACACACCAAGGCACATCATAGTTACATTAGCCAAGATTAAAATGAAGGAGAGAAGCCTAGAAGCAGCAAGAGATAAGGAGACGGTTACCTACAAAGGAGTTCCCATCAGATTGTCAGCTGATTTCTCAAAAGAAACCTTACAGGCAAGAAGGGGTTGGAGAGAAGTATTCCAAGTCATGAAACTCAAGGACCTACATCCAAGATTGCTCTATCCAGCAAAGCTATCATTCAGAATGGAAAGGCAGATAAAGTGCTTCTCAGACAAAGTCAAGTTAAAGGAGTTCATCATCACCAAGCCCTTATTATATGAAATGTTAAAGGTACTTACCTAAGAAAAAGAAGATAAAAAATATGTACAGTAAAATGACAGCAAACTCACAATTATTAACACCCACACCTAAAACAAAAACAAAAGCAAACTAGGCAAACAACTAGAACAGAAACAGAACCACAGAAATGGAGATCACATGGAGGGTTAGCAACAGGGGAGTGGGAGGGGGAGAGAGGGGGAAAAGGTACAGAGAATAAGTAGCATAGATGGTAGGTAGAAAATAGACAGGGGGAGGGCAAGAATAGTATGGGAAATGGAGAAGCCAAAGAAGTTATATGTATGACCCATGGACATGAACTAAAGGGAGGGAATGTGGGTGGGAGGGGGTGTGCAGGGTGGAGGGGAATGAATGTAGACAACTGTAATAGCATAATCAATAAAATATAATTTAAAAAATAAAATCAAAACTGAATGTAAACAAAATAAAATAATAAAATGATGACACATTAAACATAGTAGGTGTTATTAAATCACACTAATATGCCTTACTTAAAAAGAAAGGCACAGCTGAAGTGACTCCAAAGTAAATGAACAGGTGCATCAAATTTGAAATACCATTATTTTCCTACAATTTTGAGAAGCTCGCGGCTGGTTCGCAAGCAAACAAAGAACATGAAGCATAAACTCTTGTTCCCAAGTCCGCTAAGCCTTTTCCAAACGCGTCACGGGATATTCAATCCCCTTCAGTTCTTTTAATCTCCAGTCAGCAGCTTGAACAAAAACACACCTCACACAACAGAGTCGCCTAGCACTGACTTCTTGTGAGTTTCACACATTTAAATTTCCAAGTTTATCCTCAGTAAAAATCCATGCAACTAGCTTGGACCAGAACCACCTTCTTCATAGAGAACTGCAGTGACAGAAATCAGTTCCTTCCCCCTGCGTGTCTGCTAACTCCTACGTGCGTACGTGACTGACTCTCTTCGAGCGTTGAGTCTAAGCTGAGTCCAGAGATGTAACTTTCGATAACTTTCAGGATTCCGACCTTTCCAATAGAGTTTCATGCAATTCATTGACTCTAGTCTTACCACCGTTTAAAATACGCTTGTCCAAAAACTAAGAAAGTTGGTAAAATGTCAAAGGAAACACCTTTTAATATGAAACAAGTACCGAAGCAAAATCGACCCCGTAGTCACCTCCTGCGACCACCTGGCCCATTCTCTCGGCTGCGGCCTGCCAAGACTGTGGTTCCTGTGCGTAAATGTTTTTTAAAAACTCGTATGTCTGTCGCAAAGCATGGCGATAAATAAATAACAAACATCAGGTGATCGTTTCCACTTGCATCCAAGGTACCACCGATTCCATGAAGACCTCAGTTCTTGGAAGCTAACGTCTTAGGAGTGAGTTTTCTGTCCCAGGCAGGAGACCGTGGGGTCGGGAAAGAATATGACAATAGCGAGGACAGACACGCGAATCCAAGCCAGCCGCTGCTGGGCTCCGTGGACTCGACACTGGGGCGGATGTGGAGCCAACAGGAAGGCTCTTTCTTCCCACTCATCTTTACCCACCTTTCCTTCCACAGGTCCCCGATGGTTCCCCCCTTCCCCTCGCTCCCCACCCCCCATGAATGAGTCCGCACCATCCTTCCCTCTGTCCCTTTATAGCCCCTCCTGCCTGTGTGAGCTGCAGCGGTTGAGGTCACAGAGATGGCCGGGGGAGCAATCCTCTCCTCTTTCTAAGCTCTGACGGGGAGGCGAGAGAGAACCCAGCACCTGCTACCAAGGCCGCCAGGAACCGGCTGCCATGGCAACGGCGCGACTCGGCGTCCTCCATCCGGGCGTCTCTAACTACGCGAGCCTGTACGCCGAGGGCGCGCGCAGGCGCAGACGGCAGCCTGAGGCACTTGCACGCTCCCAGAAGCCCCTGCTTCTAAGTGTCTACAGAGGACCCGCCAGTCTGCGGTTTCCACGGAGACGACCGCGGACTTCCGGCGGCACCCACGGGTTGCCTGAGCAGTTTAGGTGCTGGCCTAGGGCTGCACTCCCCTCCTGGTTGTTTTTGCACGGGTACCTGTCTCTCTCGCCAGTGTTTGGAAGTTGTTGGAACATCTACGAGTATGTTTCTGCATATTATTGTCTCACTGTTAACGTCAAAAACTATTAATATTTTGTTTTCCCTAGTACATAGGCAAATTGCTAATGAGTTACCAGATTTGGGGCCCGAATTTAGGTTGCGTTCACCAATGACAAAATATTAGGACAATACACTCCCCACCAGAAATAAATAAAAACGAGAAATGAAGATATTTACTGAGAACAATCCATTTTTCAGATTATTTTAAAACATGTTTTAGAATTTCTATCATTTGGTATAATAGAGCACTGTTTCTCCAAAAGAGGGGCCATATACAATTGGGTTTCTAAGTATCACCCAGACTGTAAACTAAGTTTTTAAAAAAGGATTTAAGGTTAAAATGAATGGCAGTAATGAGCACACTCCCTAGCTGCCATGTCGAACTTTAGGTTGTAATGACCTAATGTTTGTTCTGCTGCAGGACTCACTTTGGGGTCACACACTTGAAAAAGACAAAAATAAAAATAAAAATACATTTTTTTAAACTATGGAAGAGCAGAGGAATTTTAGGTAAATCTTCCTCACTGAACGTGGAATTACTACCAAAGCTAGAGTAGACCTTCGGTTTCAGAACTCCTAGCTGAAGAGTTTTCCCACTGTACAATCCGTCGTGATACACCTCAGCCCTAAAAAAGGTTTATTGCACCATCATTCATTTAAGAATGCAGAGAACACTTTATTAGTATTCCTACTCGCTGCACGAAGGAACTCACTTTAAAAGGAGAGGGAACACAGGGTGACGCCCACAGATGCATTTAGCTCAAAAAAATAAGAGGGATCAATTAGAAAAACGTGACAATACTGCCGTCTGAAGAATGACTTATTCAAGAGGGCGGGCAGGGCATTGTGTGTAGAGATGGGTGATAGCGGTTGTCAGGGCATGGAGGCAGAGTTTATCCCAGGATCTTCAGGTGATTCAGAGATGCTGGTTTAAAACATGGAAGGGGGTGGGGGGGTGTGGCCCAAAATGCAGTCTACCCCTGACTGCCTGCAGCAGCCTGAGATACCTCAAACACATCGTGAAAGCCACTGCAGTACCACGTGTGAACAAGCATTTCCATTAAAGTCAGTACCGTCTTTGGGCCAGTTAAATGTATCATCTATTTCTTCTAACCTGTGCAGACAGATGCAGTATTTTCCTATCTTTGTGTTTGTTGAGACGCTCTGCAGACCTGCTCCATTGACTGAGGTTTATTTCTGGGGGCTTAACCAGACATCAGGGAGGAATTCAAAGCGCGCAATGAAAGGAGGCATTGGATTTGTCCTGTGAGCCAAACATGTTTGTCAGGGGCTCAGCCGTAAGTGGCCTGCTATCTGAGCAAGGAAGGATCAAAACTACCAGGAAGTTGGCGATGATTTCCTTTTTTTAAATCGACTCTTTTGAAAACATAGCATTTGAATTCCTCCCCATCCACACTAATGAAAACAATAATTAGGACTACTACAAGATCATTTTCCAGACAAAAGAGACAATGTCCAGAAATGCCTTTTCCAAACTAAATCGTCTTAAACAAAATGTTAGGTGTTCGTTGTGAGGGTGCCACGATTAGGTAAAACCCGTTTCTATCATTGCAGCTCTGCCTTGAATAAACCACCCAGTGGACTAGAGATTATTGGTAGGCATTTTAATCTTGATGTTTTAAAAAAAAAATAGGCATTTAGCTACTGCGCTGGCAGGTGGCTCTGTTGAGCCCATTACATATTCATATTACTCAGTATTCATATGGATGTGTTTTGCAACAAAAGACAAAAAATAAACACGGGCCCTAGGCAGAAGGCATACAATCGGAAAGACATTAAGGTACAGGGGATAAAACCAGGGGAACCGAAAATTTTATCTTAAAAATATTTTTTTGGCATTGAAAGTTTCCAAGTCTTTGGTGATAATCGGTGCAGTGCCTCGATGAAGCAGGTGTTGGAAGAGGGCGTTAAAGGAAAGGCGTTATTTGGGTATCGTGAGGAAGACCCGATTGGGTTTCCGGGACCCGACGAAGAAACGATTCTCGCTGATGGCAAGAGGCTTCCCCGGGGAGCAGACTATCTGGGGCGGGAACAAACACAAGACGGTAGCTTCTGCCCTTGGTTTGGTTTAAGTTACTTTATTTTTAAAATCCAGTTAACATTCAAGGGAATGTAGGTCTTTCCGGTTTCTAAAAGGGAGAATGCTTTAAAAGCAGAAATGAGAAGTGTCAAAATCAAGGAAAATAAACAGTGCAATGTCATTCTAGAAAAAATTAGGAAAACAACAGAAATAAGGAGTCAAAGATAATGATCACAAACCAATGGAAGAATTAACAGGACACAAGGTTAATTACGAGGGGAAGGCTTAATACGAAATTTGTCTTAAGATAAATTATTAACTTAAAATAATTTTGATGAAAAAGGGGAAAGATACTGTAAAATATTTATTTAATAAAAATAATTGTATAATCTATACAGAACTGAATAAAAGCACAATAAATTATTTCCAATTATTTGCAAGACTACACACAGTACAACTTGCACACAGGGTGTGGCACCCTACAAATGGGGCCGCACGCCAGGGTGTGAACGGATCAGTGTCGGGTGTAAAGGCTCCGTGTGTGTGCGCTGCGAACTTCGATTTCAGTTCCAGCCAAATGATGCTTTGGTGACGCGCACAATTTGCACCACAGTCCATTTTATGTTAAGAAATCAAATGAAACCCTTGGAATACCACTTCTCCATTTGTTTCTGAGTAAACAGTTCCCTGTGTTGCAAAATAAAACGAGAGATAAAATGTAGGTTTCGAGTCTGCCACTTGCACGGCATTACGGCCCCTTCCCACCCTTCCCCGCACCTGCAAAGAGGCGAGTGGGAAACGGCCGACCCTGACCCTATCCGTTTGCTTCTAGAGCTCCCGCTTAAACCAAGTGAGTACCTCGATTTTGCAGTCTTGACGTTAGTACTCACACTCTTTAGCTGTGTTCTAAAAAAGTTAACCCCCACCCCAGCTGAAAACGGCTACCTAGATTCTTTTCAAGATAAGGCAACAAAGGCGGCGTTAAAATAGAGGGACTGAGCAAAAAGGGAAAAGGACTCACGGACACGGACAACGGTGTGGGGACTGCAGGGGGGAGGGGGGTATGGGGGGCTAAATGGTAGTGGGGAAAAACACGACAAATATTACATTAAAAAAAGTGTTCATGTCTCCCATACTCTAGCAGCCACGTGGTAGACTGATTGGAGGGTTCAATGTATACAGAATAACACTTGTTCAAGTACCTTGGAAATGGAATCACTAGCAGTTGTTACTTTAAGCAAACATTCAGGGTGATCCACTCTGGAAGCAAAGGCAGACTGAACGTACAAAATGCAGGGCTCACATCTCTCCCGGTTCCTGTCCCAGTGAAATGATCGAAGAGAGGCCGAGTTTGTGGAAAAGGCCTGGGAATAATCCAACTACGAATGACACCCTTATCTTGGACGTGAAGGACAAATATAAAAGCTCTAAATGGAGATCAAGTTATTTAAAAAAAAAGACTTTTTCGTTTTATTTTGGAAATAAAAGGGAATGCAAGTCCAGAGTGGGCTGGTGGCATCCTTAGCCCATATTCTAACTTTTCATCAAGGAATTAACAGCCCTTCGTACCGAAGAATAAAAGACGAGGAAACCTACGTTACTTTTTCGGATTAGGTCTCTTCGTTCCAATTATTAGCAGGCTTCAAAACTTGCCTTATTTTCTAACGAAATGAGCTTCTCCGGGAAGCGTATGAGTAATGCACACATGCACTCCTGACAAAAAAACCCACACGGATACGTAACTGTCAAGATGGGAACCGAGAAGGTTCATACGATGAATTTAAAAAAAATAACTTATTAGAAATGACACATACTCCTCATAGGACAGGACACCTAACCAGAGCAAATGTTGCCTATGATAAAAACTTTCATCCGTAGAAACACAAATGCGCACGAGCAACACAAAGCGAGGCCTGGGTTGAACGAGGGCAGGTGCTGTTACGACGTGTTTCCACCTTCAGCTGTAACGTCTTGTGGTCCCTGTGGAGCCCTGGTCCCCCCCGGGCCAACCCGGCTCGTCAGATACAGAGGTGCTCGACCTACGACACACCAGACTCACTCGCTGTCCAGTGCACAGCAGCGTGGGCTGATTGCCGGTCTGCGATAACGCGGTTTTCCAAATCAGGTTCCCTTTGGAATCGGGAAAGAGTCATCGTTAAATAATCCACGGAACAAACTTCTGCTTCCCTGAACACTATCCTGTTACTCTAGGAACACACGTATGGTCAGCTGGCTGCTGGGAAGCCATGAAGTGCACATTCACAGATGCATGTCTACGCCGTACAAAGGAGATACATCCAGGGGCCGTGGCTGTGCGGAGTCCCTGCTGGGAGCAGCAGCTTGTCGGCGGCGGCGTCCTATGTCGCGGTGACCTGAGCACCCGACTCGGGGGCCTCCTGCCTCCTGTACTTCTTCATAATGGTGACCGTGCCGTTCGCCAGGAAGACCACGGCGATGAGCGCGAAGTAGCCGGCGTAGATCAGGAACTAACGTGGGGGAGAGAAGGCATTCACAGGACCGTCAGTAAGGAGGAGAGCTGCCCTGTTACATGTGTGCAAATAAACACACTTCAAAGTTAGGACTCGTTCAGTTTCGCCGTAAAACTCCAGAGAGCAGTGGGCTCGCCCCACGTGCCAGGCACTGGACACGGGCGGCAGAGCGTGCTGGTCCGGCAGCCTGAGCGCGGATCCTGACTGCGTCCCTGGCTGGCCGTGTGACCTTGACTGAGACACTTCGTCTCTCTCTGAGCCTTGGCCTCACTTACAAAACGGAATTCACGAAGCTGTGTTTTCTGCCTTGCGGGGTTGCCGGGAAGGGATGCGCTCACCTACGTAAGTGTTTACTAGCACGATGCCGACGCCGTTAATGCAACTGCTCGTGTTTTCGTGGCTGCTGTCAGGGTCGTGGCCCCTGCCCTCTGTAGGTACAACACCTGGGTATGACTAACAGGCCAAGTTCTGAAGGTCAAGAACTTTGAATCTTCCCTAGAAGGGGGCGCAGAAGGTCAGCTACAAGGTGGGGCAAAAATGGGTTTACCGGTGTGTGTGTGGGAAAATATGGTGATGGATGAACAAGAACACACCGTGTTTCGAGAACTCACAACCGTAAACCCACTTTCCCCCCGCCCTGAGTGCTCCCTTGCAGGATTACTTTGTACGTGGATCTCCTCTAAGCCGACTTTTTAACGTGACTGTGTAGTTCATCTTCAACGTCACCGCCGCACCCCTCTGAAAACAACTTCCTGGGTACTCGCAAGCTGGTCCACGGGTT
>PVKM010011996.1:0-32360 GCA_004027735.1 Carollia perspicillata | reverse complement strand
TGGTCCACTCCATTGATTTGAGACTCAGTTTTCTTCTCATCACTACTGGTTTCCTCTGCATTTTCCATCATTTCACTTATGAAGGTCTTCATTTTTTCATCTAATTTGCGACCAAAATCAACCAATTCTGTAAGCATCCTTATTAGCAGTGCTTTGAACTGGGCATCTGTTAGGTCGGCTATTTCTTGCTTGCTTAAAAATATTGGCTCTGGGACTCTGAGCTTTTGTTCTTGAGACATTTTGGTCAGGTGTCACCTGTTGCTTCTGAGGGGCGGAGCCATAGGTGTTCACCAGGGCGGCGCAGCCTAGTCGCCAAGTTGTGACGTTGTCTGTGGGGGCGGGGTCGGAGAGGGAAAAATGGTGCCCGTTTGCGCTCTCTGGAGTTTGCCCGTTCGTGCTTTCCGGAGTTTGCGTCCGCTCCGCTGCCTTCCACAAGCAAACCGGGCCCCTCCGACGCTGGTTCCCAGGGGGGAGGGCCCACGCACACTCCGGGACCCCGCGGGTCTCCCCGGCGACCTCTCCTGTGAGGCTGGGAGACTCTCCCAGCACCTTTTCAATAGGTGCCTTTAGGCTTTATTTCCCGTCGCTGGGGCCCTGGGTTGTGCGGTCCATCTCACTGTCCAGTCTTGCCTAGTTTATCTGCATGCGAATATGTGTCCACAGTCGGCTAACTGCCCTGTGTGCCTTGCGTGCTCTGCTCGTTTCCTCCCGTCTCCTCCCTGCGTCTGGGGTCTGCAAGCTCCGCGCCACCTATGCCGCCCCGCGCGCCCGAGCCTGGCAGCCACCTCGTTTTTGTTTTTTTTTCCTGCTGCTTTCTCTCTCCGCCCCTCTTACCGGTTGGGTTGAACGTCCGAGGGCTTCCGCAATTTCAATTTTCTGTGTTCTCGTTGTGTTATTGTTTATAAATATTTGTTGTCCTTAATCTTGGTTGTGAGAGGAGGCACAGTGCTTCCACCTACGCCTCCATCTTGGCCGGAAGCCCTCAACACTGAAGAAATTAAGGAAGATACAAATAAATGGAAGCATATACCATATTCATGGATTGGAATAATTAACATCATCAAAATATCTATACTACCCAAAACAATTTATAGATTCAATGCAATACCTATTAATATCAGTGACATATTTCACACATATAGAATGAACATTTCAAAAATTTATATGGAACTATAAATGAACCCAAATAGCCACAGCAATTTTGACAAAGAAGAAAGTTGGAGGAATCACAATACCTCATATCAAACTATAGTACAAAGCTACTCTAATTAAAAACAGTCTGGTACTGGCATAAGAACAGACACATAGACCAACACAAAAGAATTGAGAGCCTGGAAATAAACCCATGTCTCTATGGTCAATTAATATTCAACAAAGGGGGCAAAAGCATAAAATGAAGGAAAAATAGCTTCTTCAATAAATGGTGTTGGGAGATCTGTACAGCTACATGAAAAAAAAATGAAACTTAACCACCAACTTACACCATACACAAAAATAAACTCAAGGTGGATAAAAGACTTATATAAATATAAGTTCCAACACCATAAAGTCCTACAGAAGAACATAGGCAGGAAAATCTCAGGTATTCCACTCAGCAATATTTTCACTGATACATCCCCTAGGGCAAGGGATATAAAGGAAAGAATAAACAAATGAGACTTCATCAAAATAAAAAGATTCTGCGTGGTTAAAGAAAACATCAGCAAAATGAACAGGAAACCAAATGTATGGGAAAATACACTCACAAATGATACCTTGGACCAGGGTTTGTTCTCCAAAATACATAAAGAACTTATATGACTACACTCCAGGAAGACAAATAACCCAATTAAAAAATGTGCAAAGGACCCGAACAGACACCTCTCCAAGGACACCTCTGCAAGGACCAGAGATATATGAAAGGATGCTCAGCATCACTACCCATCAAGGAGATGCAAATTAAAACCACAAAGAGATACCACTTCACACTGGTCAGAATAGCTATCATTAACAAATCAACCAACAAGTGCTTGTGAGGTTGTGGAGAAAAGGGAATCCTAATGCACTGTTGGTGGAATGCAGACTAGTACAGCCACTGGTGCAGTATGGAATTTTCTCAGAAAACTAAAAAGGGTACCTTTGGACCCAGCAATTCCACCACTGGAATCATACCCTAAGAATCTTGAAACACCAATCCAAAAGAACCAATGCACCCCAATATTCATTGCAACACAATTTACAATAGCCAAGTGCTGGAAGCAACCTAAGTGCTCATCAGTAAATGAATGGATCAAAAAAACTATGTTACATTTATGTTGCGGCCTGGCTTACTGATGCAGTCAGCCCAAGAGGCTGCACTTCTTGTGTTGCCCACAAGAGGGCGTCAGCATAATTGCGGTCAGAGCAGCCAGCATTGCATCCGTAGAGCACGGGAACCAGCTGTCAATCAAGGTACTGATCACACGCTGATCAGGCACCTAACTGACCAATCACTAACAAGATCATGCACCCAACTGACCTATCACTAACAAGAGCACGCGCTGATCATGCACCAGGGCAACCTATCAGGGTTACTTTCCCATTCCTATATAACCCCCCGCGCTTAAAATAAAACCTTGCAGTTTGAACAAAATCCTGTCTTGCTGCCTTCTTCGCGCCTCTTGTTCCCACCCCTTTCATCTGTTTCAGGTAGACTCGGGATCCCGTTGATTGCTCCGCGGGCCAGAGCACATTTACACAATGAAATTCTATGCAGCAGAAAGAAAGAAGGAGCTCCTACTCTTTGTGACAGCATGGATGGAGCTGGAGAGCATTATGCTGAGTGAAATAGCCTGGAGGTGAAAGATAAATACCATGTGATCTCACCTATAAGTGGAACCTAATAAACAAAACAAGCAACCAAAATATAACCAGAACACTGAAATAAAGAACAAACTGACAGTAACCAGCTGGGAGGGCAGAGGGAGAATTGGGGAAAATAGGGGAAGGGCTATCAAGGGACATGTATAAAGAACACATGTTCAAAACCAAAGGGGGTAGGTTTCAGGGTGGGAGATGGGGAAAAATAAAATAAAAATAAAAATAACCATCATGTAAATACTACACATCAAAACTGAATTGTGCAATTAAAAGGCACTTAAGGAAAATTTATAGCTCTATATATTTCAAAATGTAAAGAAAATAGTTAATGGGCTAAGCTAATTCAATTCCAGAAATTAGAAAATAATCAGACTTCAACCAGGGAAAGTTGATCTTCTCCCTCAACACCTTTCAAATATGCAAATATTATTATTGACTGTAGTGACCATGTTGTACATTACATCTCCAGGACTAACTTATTTCATAACTGGAAGTTTTTACCTCTTGAGTACTTCACCAGTTTACCATTTGTCTTTCAAGTTTTTTTAAAGTATAAAATAGTAATAAATTAATATGCACTTAAAATAAGTCACAGAATGAGTCCTATTAAAATTAATTAAATCAGACAGTATGGAATGCATATAATTCACAACTAAGTACACAAAAGCACTGGATCTTGGCTGTGCTGTGATTGAAGCTGAAGCTCTTTAACAAGCAAGTAGCTTAAATTCTTTGGTCTTTACTTCGTTCATCTGTACAATGAAAGAGTTGACCCAGATAATTAAGGTCCCTTTACAGCTATAAATTTCAACTCAAAGCACTTTACAAGATTTGCAAGAAAAGCAGGAACAGTAATTTGAATTTTAAAAGCATAGTTTGAAACTGAAGCTGTAAACTTATGCTTGGTTGTTCCATGACTTCTCATATCATTCAGTTGTTCAATTGTCCACCCCTGTGTTCATGATAATCACTGTGTCATGTCTTATCATTCCTTCTTTCCAACCATATCCACCTTGTATCCTGACCTGGTTGTTACAAAAAATCACCTCTCTCCTCTGTCACGTCAATTTTCCCCAACCTAGGCAGACTCACCTTTCGCTGTGTTTTAAGGTATATTTGGATAAATTCATTTCTGTAATATTTTTGAGTCCTCATTTAATCACTGATTAAACTTGAGGTTATTTTAGTGTAAGAAACAGAAAACTATTCTAGCTGGATTCTGGGGAGAAGCAGCCAGGAGAAAGATAATTATTGGAAAGATTCTGAATACCTCTTGGAATCAAAGGAAAAGATAATGTAGGAGAGGAAAGGTTTAAAGATTTCTGCATCAAATTTATTGGCCTTTACCCAAGAGCGCTACCATTTTCAAAACTCAGCCCTAAATGCCCTCAGGTCTCTTGGGAATTCTTTTCTATTTCTTTAATTCCTATGGTACAGATTCTCATTGATCCAGTTTGGGTAAAATACAAGATGTGGCAAAAGTAAGTTTACAGTTGTTTTTATAGAAAATAATACAATAGCTAATAAATAATAATACAAGAATTAACTCTTTGTTTCAGATACAATTGTAAACTTACTTTTGCCCCGCCCTATATAGGCCCCTAGTTCAACTGGCTTTGTGGACTTTGCTATGTATTACTGACAAAATCCTACCCTTGAGTTTAACCCCAGTTTCCAGAAAGCAATCATTGGGGTCCAGAAAGCAACCTCAAAAGGAGTCTCCTATGAGCAGTCTGTGCCATGAGAAGAGTGTGTTTGCCTGCTTTTTGTTAACAGCTTAAAGAGTTTCATTCTGGAGTCAGCATAATAAAATGCATTTTGAAAATATTTCCATACATTTCTCCTATTCTAGACATCCTGGGGATGATTTGAACTCGTTAGTATTTATGTGCTAATACTGAGCCACACGTTGGAGCATTTTCTCCTATTGGTCTCTTAACACATTTGGTCCTTTTAAGGTCCAGAAACATATGTTGGTTACTTTTAAAATACTAGAAGAAATGTTCTTACATTCAAGGTTTACAAACTAAAGAACACATGCAGAGAAATCAAAAGTTGATTTATGATATTTGGGAGAAACACAATATAAATGTTTCTAAAGGTCTCTTTTTGAGATTCAACATAGAAGCCTTAACAACCAAATTTAATGTTTACTTGCCACTGAGGATTTTTGCTCTCTGATTTGAAAGCTAATGAATTTGCTTACTTTTCTAGAGACCCAGAATCCTTCTGCTTTGATATAGCCTACTTGTATGGCTTAAAATTCACATGTGTTCCAGGAATTTTTACAACTACGCAAATTATTCTCTTTAAAATTCAAGCTTCTCACTTGAATTGGATGGAGTAACGAGCAAAGACAGGCTCAGACTCTTGAGATTTCAATTATTTCATCAGTCTGTGCATCAACTGAATTGCCACTGAAAATATGCTCCTGTGTTTTCCAAAGGGATGTTTCTCTAGCTTTCTCGAAATAGCAGAGTCATCTCTTAAGTATCAGTCTACTTGTACCATGATTCATATTCATAATATTTTATGTCACTCCTCTCTGTTTTATATAGTAAGCTTTGTAGGATTATCGAGTGTGTCTTTTTACTACTTAATATCTGTCAGTCTTGGGTTCCACATTATATCATACCATAATGATACAAGAAGACAGAGATTTCTAAGAAATAATTTCCAATAAGTGGTCTGCCTATTTATTTTATTTCCAAGTTATAGTGACTCACAGTACTTTCATGTAAATAGAATAGAAATTGTATCATGCAAAAAAAGACCATCATTTAAGATGTTTTTAAAACAACTAATTTTAGGAGAGGTTACTAATGGTTTGGCTGAAATACAGAAATAGAAAATTTTTCATTTTCTGCAAAGAACAAAATGAAAGTTTAGGTGCATTATAAAACAGGTAAGAACTTAGAATATCTATATTTGAAAGATGGACACTTTACTTTTCTTAAAAGGTTTCATTTATTTATTTTTAAAGAGAGGGGAAGGGAGGGAGAAAGAGAGGAAAACATCAATGTGTGGTTGCTTCTCACGTACTCCCGACTGGGGACCTGGCCCGCAACCCAAGCATGTGCCCTGACTGGGAGTCGAACCCATGACACTTTGGTTTGCAAGGCAGGACTCAATTCACTGAGCCATATCAGCCAGGGCATTTTACTTTTGTTTGAAATCACCTTATGTTCTCTGTTTGAAATCATCAATGCATCACTGCTAAGGATCACCTCGAAAAAATTTCATGAGATGGCTATAATCTCTTCTGGAATTGAGGATAACAAGAGCAATCTGTAAAATTATGATTGTTATTGGGAAAGTTAATGGCGAGACCTCCGGGATCCTATTTCACATTAAACATGGATATCCTTTACACCTGCTCATTCAGAAGGTGCTCTGGTTCTCTTGATCAAGGAAACAACCTGTGGTTGGGCTCCATTGTATTTCACTACTGTTTAGAGGACTACCTCTTCAAAATTGGTGATAATCTTTTCATTTTTCTTCCTAGGTGATAATTCTTTAGGGAAAATTGAAAGACCATGCAAATAAATCAGTGGGAAATACTGAACTGATCTTAAATGGATTTGCTTCTAGAAATGTAGCTGGTAACTAGAATTTTAGTAACTTACAGGATTTTTAAAAAACATTCTTGTCTTTGGATGTTGTCAAGAATATAATTTTTAAAACATTTTAATGTAAATTAATATAAATTACTTTTTAAAATTAAAACTGTAAAAAGCAATAGATACACAAGGCACAAAATTCTAAAGCTCCCTTACAAAAGGATTATGCAGAGAAGAGTTCCTGTCCACCCAAGTTCTACACAATCTCCAACAATTTTCTTCTAAACGAACACTGAAAAGGAAAGTTGAATGCAGACTGCCCAGAACAATAGTCTACACTTCTTTTGCTTCTTTGTGAATGTGTTTTTTATTGGAGTTTCCAGTAATAACCTATAGTTCAAAAAAGTCCTCCCAGGGTACAAAAAAATAAATCTTTGGTAAATTAGGTTGACATAGAGAATCAAAAGATTATCTGCTTTAGGATAGACCTTATGTGAATAAATTATTTCTATAATAAGAGAAATGATTATCAAAGGAAAATGAATTTTTCCGAGACCCATGTATCCATCCCTGAGCCATGTGTCATGAGCTTTTATAAGTACCATCAGTTATCAATTGCTCTATAACAAACTACCCCAAGATTTGCTGATCAAAAAAATTTAATCACAATCTGTGAGTCGGTAATTTGGGCTGGGCTGGACTCAGCTAAGCAGTTCTTATGCTGGTTTCACCTGGGATCACTTATGTGGCTGCAATAACGTGTGATTCAGCTGGGACTGGCTGGCAGAAAATGGCCTCATTCACATGTCTGGCAGGTGGTTCTGGCTGTCAGCTACATATTCTGTGTCCAGCCCACTAACCCAGGCTTCTTCAAAAGGTGCACATTCCAAGAAGGAAAACCCAGATGTGCAAGTACTTTCCTAGCCTCTGTTTGTATCACATTTGTTGAGCCCCATTGACCAAAGCATGTCACATGGCCAAGTCCAAAGTCAAGGTAGGAAAGAACCACCTAGAGATATGGATACAGGGAAGTGTGAAGCCATTACTGTAACAATCTACCATATAGGTACTAAGATCAAATTAAGTAAAGTGCCATCAGGATAGAGTCCTATAATTTCTGGGTGGGGTAACAGTGACAAAAAAAAAGAGTTAAGATTATAAGGTAGATATTTCCTACACATTTTCTATGTAACCTACTTTAAAATATTTACAATTTTTTAAAAAGCCCTGATGGCATGTTATGGCAAGTAATCTCTTCAAAGAGAAAACTAATTGTCATAGACTAGAAAAAAAGAGAAATGGGTATTAGAGAAAGTCCTTCTATCCAGCATTCAGTCTAGAAGACAATATATGTTTACAACTACACTGCCATCCCTGAACCTAAAACCTCTTCCAGGAAATCAGTATTTAAGAAGAGTATTACAAAATGGTTATTAAAACACATTACAAGTAAGGAGGGCAGGATGACAGATCTTGCACCATCTCCCTGAAGCAAGGTGAAAATAAAAGTACAGAGGGGACTATCCACCCAGAATAAACAACTGAAGACTACCTGAAAAAGAGACACTTAACCAAGAATGGGCAGAAACCACCTCAAAACAGATAGAAAGGGCAAAGATGTGAAAGAGGCTGTCACTGATTTCACAGGCAGGGGGCAAAGGTTGCAGCAGAGCTGTGGGAGCTTCCCTCAGAGAGGAATAAAGCCTAGGCCTCAAACCAGGCTCCCAAAAGTAAGGCACCAGTGCAATAATCACTCACCCATGCAGCATCCAGCAGTGGAAGGCTGCAGGGATTTTGCCTGCCAAAGAGAGATGATGCCCACTGGAGACAAAGCCACTTTTTTCTTTTATTCTCCTTTCATTTGTTCTAAGGGGTCAATATACAGGTTTTGCATTCACAGCCACACACCTTGGGCTTGGACAAAAGAGGGCAGCATGGTCTGGAGTCTCAAGAGGTAAGTCTGGAGTGGGAAGCTTGGAGGAAAGGCATGGAAGAACAGATGCTGGGTTCCTGGCACTAGGATACACCTCCTTACCGCAGCAGCCGATTTTCATGAAAAAAAGCAAACAATTCCCAGGGGAAAAACCACCCTTCCCTGTGGGAAACTGCTCACCCCGCCCCCTGGATTCCTGCTCACCCCATCCTCTGGAGTCCTGCTCACCTACCCAGCATCCTATTTTTAAATATTTTTTTATTTTTGTATATATTTTTCTTCCTTTCTTACTTTCCCCCAACTTGTGTCCTTTCTCCTGCTGAGGAGACAGCAACATAGGGAGACTCAGGGGTGTTAGAGACTGACTTTAGGGCCATTCCATACACTTTCCTGGGAACCAAGCTGGAGCTCCCTCTTGCAGGAGAGGCTAGGAACATCCTCCTTGTCTCTGGGCAACCCAAACTCAACACTCTGGAGACCCCACCTGCTATCCTACCAGGGCCTATGCCCTGCTGTGTTCAGGAAAATAATCCAGGACAAACTCAGATGTATGGTATGAGGACATGGGAACACACTCACCATCTTCACTGAAATCTGAATGGCACCTCCCACAGGATATCCAGTGTCTCCATCCTCTTGATTCCACCAGAAACCCTCTCAGATACAGATAGGTCAGCAACTAGACTAAATCTTATGACAAGACTACAGGCAGAGGCAGGTGGAGATCATTCCTGCTGTGCCTTCAGTCATTAGTTGACCTACCACTGGGCTCTGTGCTGATAAAAAGCCAGCCTTGAAGAGCAGAAAACCCATCCTGGATGCAGCCAAGTCAAAGGAAACAGGCACAAACTGTGGATTGCTTGTAGCTTCAAACAGGCTGCCTAGAGCTAGCCATGAACAGTATCTGTCATTGGCTGGCACCATCTTCAGACAACGTCAGAGTTGTATCCAGAGGGAGAACCCAGGAGACAAGCACTGAACTCTACTAAGAAGAATACCACTATGTTCTTTTTCATTATTTTCATTATTTTTTCTTTCACATTGCTTTTTATATTTTTTCTTTTTCTTCAATTTTTTCTTATATTTTCTCTATTCTTTCTTTTAAATCTTGTATCTCCCTATTCCCTTTTCTTACTCCATTTCCCATTCTTCCTTCCTTGTTTATTTTTTAAATTTCATTTTTCTCTTTCTTTGTTCTTTTGTGTCAATTCCCTGTTTCTATTCCTTACTCTTATCATTTTTCCTCCTTCTATCCTCTCATAATCATGTTTCTTTCCTTTGGTCTGCTCGTGTACTTTTTTATAGTAGTCCATTTTTTCTTCCCACTTCTATTATTCTTTACTCTTTTGTCATTGATTTTCCTGTTTTTTTTTCTTTTTTGCTTGTCGGTTTGTTTGTTTGTTTTGTTGTTGTTGTTGTTCTGTTCTATCAGCACCCATGCAACAACATAAAAAACATGGTGGGGTTGAGCCTCTAGCCTGCCAGCTGAAAGAGAGAACTCGCCAATGAGTGGGCCAACAATAATCGAGACTCAAATACAACAGGAGAGCCCACACAAATCCCACAAAGGGCATTCCTAGAACATCCAGCTTAGGAGATGAAGGAGAATGTACCACTGAGTCCCACAGGACTCCTACCACATAAGGCCACCCCACAAAGACAAGGAGTCAAACCTGATCTATCTAATACATAGAAACAAACAAAAAGAGTCAGCTAACATGGGGAGACAAAGAAACAACCCATAAATGAAAGAAAAGGTGTAATCACCAGAAAAAGAGCTAAATGAAATTTGGGCAAGCAATTTATCAGATATACACTTCAAATAATTGTTGTAACAATGTTTGTGGGGAACACTGTGCACAGAGCCCCCCGTCCACCATGGCTGAGAATAAAACTACCAAGACATGATCTGCTTGGGAAGGAGAGGTGGTCAATCTCTCAAAGGAGAAGGATCAACAGCCCTTCCCTCAATGGCTTTTATTAGGTTCATAACACAGAGGAATACAGATAAAACTCATCAATCAGTGTCAGGCGGCAAGGATCAAACAATAAATAACATTTCAAAGAAATCTGACTCAGTGTCTGTCAGGTAAGGGGGTTGTAAAAACTTTGGAAGACATACTCATTTCCTACTCAGACCCTTATCATATGAATGAGAGCACTCTTAGCAAAGCAGGCTTCAAAGGACTGTATGAATTCTTTCTTATGCCCAATCACTTCAGGGAACCCGCCCTTTCCAGCACAGGGCTGCACTGGGCCCCATCATAATTTCAGGCTTAAGTGGATTAGAGCCATAAAGCACTTCTCCCAGATGGAAATGGGGACTCAGGCTATGTCAGAATAGCCAGGGAGCAAGGGTCATCCCCTCTTTGCTGCAGCCCTCTAAGTCCTTCCTTGAGGGCCTCCCAAGTGATTGTGTCAGGCTTAGGTTGCCCCCCTCTGAGAGCTCTTACCTGTCATTGACTAACCAACCAAGCACTGGGGGCTAGAGACGGATGAAGCAGAAACAGTGCTCCCGTCAGGAAGATAAGCTTTGTCTCCTTAGTGGCTCACAGTCCAAAGGTCGCTCACTCAGCCTTAGCCATGGGGGGTGGTTACAACTCCTGAAACCAGGCAGAATGGTTCCCAACAGATATTCAATGAACTTAGTGAGAACTATAAGGAACTTAGTGGGTACTACCTCATCATGAAAAAGGATATAGAAACCCTGATTAAGTACCAGTTGGAAATGAAAAAAGCAATACCTGAAAGAATACACTAGAAAGAATTAAAGACCCGCTAGGTGAAGCAGAGGATTGAATCAGTGATTGGAAGACAAGGTAGAAAAGAACACCCAATCAGAGGAACAAAAATTGAAAAAGACTTTAGAAAGAACAACAAAGCTTTAAGGGAACATTGGAACAACACAAAACAGAACAATATCCTCACAATAGTGTTACAAGAATAAGAATGAAGTAAGAAAGTGATAGAAAACCTATTTGAAGAAATAATGACAGAAAACTTCTCTAACGTGTTGAAGAAAAGAG
This sequence comes from Carollia perspicillata, assembly GCA_004027735.1. Lineage (NCBI taxonomy): Eukaryota > Metazoa > Chordata > Mammalia > Chiroptera > Phyllostomidae > Carollia > Carollia perspicillata. The sequence continues at coordinate 21,003 of PVKM010011996.1, read as the reverse complement.
TCACACTAGTTCAATAAGCACAGAGAGTGCCAATCAAATTAACCCAAAGAGATTCATGCCAAGACACATCATAATTGAAAAGCCAAAGTTTAAAGACAAAGAGAAAATCTTCAAGGCAGTAGGAGAGAAATAGTCAGTTACCCACAAGGAGCTCCAATAACACTGTCAGATGATTTCTCAACAGAAACACTTAAGGCCATTAGAGATTGGCATGAAGTTTTCAAAGGAATGAAAAGCAAAGACCTACAACTAAGACTACTCTATTCAGAAAAGCTATCATTTAAAATTGAATGCAAAATAAGAGTTTCCCAAATAAAAAAAAATACTAAAGGAGTTTATTACACCAAACCAGCATTGCAAGAGATGTTTAAGGGACTGCTTTAAGAAGAAGAAGTAATAGAGAGGGAGAGTAACATGGGTATAAAGGAATAAAATGGCAATGAGCAAGCTTATCAATAATAACTGAAAATGTAAGTGGATTATTGCTCCAATCAAAAGATATAAGGTAGCTAAATGGATAAGGAAACATGACCTGTATATATGCTGTCTATGAGAGACCCACATCATAACAAAAGATTTACACAGGCTGAAAGTGAAGGGATGGAAAAAAATACTCTATGCAAATGGAGATGAAAAAAGCTGAGGTATCAATACTATATCTAACAAAATAGACTTCAAAACAAAGGCCATATCAAGAGACAAAGCAGGTCACTGCATAATGGTAAAGTGATCAAACCAACAAAAGATATAACCCTTATAAACATATATATGTCCAATATACAAGCACCAAACTGTATGAAGAAAAATCTTACTGAACTTTAGAAAGAGATTGAAAGTAAAACAGTCATTGTAGGGAAGTTTAACACTTCACTATCACCATTGCATAGATATGTTATACAAAAAATCAGCAAGGAATCAGCAACCTTAACTAACACACAAAATCAAATGGATTTAATTGATATTCACACAACATTCTTCCCAAATCAGAATACACATTCTTCTCAAGTGTACATAGATTATTCTCAAAGATGGATCACGTGGTAGGACATGAAATAAGTCTTAACAAATTCAAGAAAATTAAAATCATATCAGCATTTCCTCAGACCACAATGGCATGAAACTAGAAATCAGCATCAGTAAAAATATAAAAACTCAAAATCAAATACACGGAAGCTAAATAACATATTATTAACTAGTGAATGAGTCATCGATGAGATCAGCGAAGAAAACGAAGTCTACCTGGAAACAAATAAAACTGAACACATAACAATCCAAAACCTATAGGACACAGCAAGAGCAGTCCTGAGAAGGAAGTTCACAGCATTACTGGCATACCCCAAGAAGACCGAAAATTGTCAAATAAATAATCTAACTTACACCTAAAAGAACTAAAAAACAACAAACAAAGCCCAATGGGAGTGGAATGAAAGAAACAATCAAGATCAGTGCAGAAATATATGACATAGAAACTGAAAAAAAAAAATTCAAAGATCGATGAATCCAGGAGCTGGTTCTCTGACAAGATAAACAAAATTGATGAACATTTAACCAGACTTATCAAGAAAAAAAGAGAGAAGATCCAAATTAATAAAATTAGAAGTGAAAGAGGAAGAATAACAACAGATATTACAGAAATACAAGAATTGCAAGAAATGACTGTGAACAACAACATGCCAAGAAATTGAACAACCTGGGTGAAATGGATAATATTCTAGAATTATACAGTCTCCTAAAACTGAGCCAGGAAGAAGCAGGTCACCTGAATAGAACAATAACAACAAAAGAAACTGAAGCAGTACTCAAAAAACTCCCAGAAAAAAAGTCCTGAACCAGATGGCTTCACAGGCAAATATTACCAATCATTCAAAGAAAAACTAAAACCTATATTTCTCAAACTATTTGAAAAAATTCAAGAAAAGGAAAGGCATCCATGCTCTTGTTATGAAGCCAGTATTTTCCTTATTCCAAAACCAGGTAGAGATGCAACAAAGAATGAATTCTATAGGCCAATATTTCTGATGTACATTGATGCTAAAATCCTCAACAAATATGGCAACCTGGATCCAGCAACACATTAAAAAGACCATACACCATGATCAAGTGGGATTTATCCTGGAGATGCAAGATTGGTACAATATTTGCAAATCAATAAATGTGATAAAATCACATAAACAAAATAAAACATAAAAATTGCATGATGCATTAAAAGCATTTGATAAAATCCAAAACCCAGCACCCATTTATAATTTAAAAACTCCCAGTAAAGCAGGAATAGAAGGATCGTACCTCAAAATAATAAAGACCATATATGAAAAACCAACAGCCAATATCATATTCAATGGGCAAAAACTAAAAGTATTGCCTGTACGATCAAGAATAAGACAAGATTGTCCACTCTCACTAGTCTTATTCAACATAGTACTGGAAGTCCCAGCCACAGTGATCAGTCAAGAAAAAGAAATGAGGTATCCAAATTGCAAAGGAAGAAATAAAACTGTCATCATTTGCAAATGACATGACAGTGTACATAGAAAATCCTATTGGCTCCACAAAAAAACTACTAGTTCTAATAAATAAATTTGGCAAAGTAGCAGCACACAAAGTCAATATTCAAAAATTGATGGCATTTTTGTATGCCAACAATGAACTATTATAAACTGAAACTAGGGGGAAAATCCCACTTACTATAGCAACAAAAAACATAAGGTACTTAGGAATAAATTTAATCAAAGAGGTAAACACTTGGAAAACTATAGGACACTGAAGAAATTGAAGAAAATGCAAATAAGTGAAAGCATATACTGTGTTTATGGATTGGAAGAATTAATATCATTAAAATGTCCATACTACACAAAGCAATCTATAGATTTAATGAATGTCCTATTAAAATCTAAAGGCATATTTCACAGATCTAGAACAAATATACCAAAAATTCATATGAAACCAAAAAATGACCCCAAATAGCCTCAATAATCTTGAGAAAGAAGGACAAAGTAAGAGGGGTCACAATACCTGATATCAAAGTGTACTACAAGGCCACTTTAATCAAAACAGTCTGGTACTGGCATAAGAACAGACACATAGATCAATGGAACAGAACAGAGAGACCAGAAATAAACTCATGCCTTTATGGCCAATTACTATTTGACAAAGGAGGCAAGAGCATACAAAGTAGTAGAGACAGTCTCTTCATTAAACAGTATTGGGTGAACTGTACTAGTACTTGCAAAAAAAAATGAAACTGGACAACAATTCATACCTTACACTGAAATAAGCTCAAAATAGATAGAAGACTTAAATATAAATTGCAGTACCATAAAAATCTTAGAGGAAAACACAGGCAGTATAATTTTAGATATACTACACAGCAATACCTTCACCGATATATCTCCTAGGGAAAGGGAAAAAAAGGAAAAAATAAACAAGTGGGACTACATCAAATTAAAAAGCTTCTACACAGTCAAAGAAAATATGAACAAAATGAAAAATGAACACCCTGTATGGGAGAACATATTTGCCAATGATACGTCAGACAAGGGTTTAATGTCCAAAATAGGTAAAGAAATCTTATGACTCAGCACCAAAAAACAAAAAAATCAATAAAAAATGAGCAAAGGACTTGAAGAGACACTTCTCCAAGGAAGACATACAGATGATCCATGGACATATGAAAAAATGCTCAACATCATTATCATAGAGATGCAAATTAAAACCTCACTAAAACATCACCTCACACCTGCAAAATGGCTATCATTAATAAATCAATCAGTATCAAGTGCTGGTGAGCATATGGAGAAAGGGAAACTAGTGTGCTGTTGCTGGAAATGCAAACTGGTACAACCATTTTGGAAAGCAGTGTGCAGTTTCCTCACAAAATTTAAAATGGAACTGCCTTCTGACTCAGTGATTCCAGTTCTAGGAATATATACAAAAAATCATAAAACACCAATTCAAAAGAATGTATGAGCCCCTATTTTCAGAGCAGCATTATTTATAATAGCCAAGATTTGGAAACAGCCTAACTGTCCTTCAATAGATTAGTGGATTAAAAAAAGCTGTGGTACATTTACATGATGGAATACTATGCAGCAGTAAAAAGGGAGTTCTTACCTTTTACGACAGCATGGTTGGAAATAAAGACTATTATGCTAAGTGAAATAGACCAGGAAGTAAAAGATAAATAGCATATGATCTCATTTATAACTGGAATCTAATGAACAAAATAAACTAGCAAGCAAAATAGAATCAGAGCAATAGAAACATGGAACAGGTTGACAGCTGTAAGAGGGAAGGGTGTAGGTTGGGACTGGTTGAAAGAAGGTAAACAGATTACACAAAGACCATATATGCATAACCCATGGACATGAACAATGGTGGGGGATTGACTGTGGGAAGGGGAGGGGCTGGATGGAGGGGGCAAATGGGGTAAATTTGGGACAACTCTAATAGCATAAACAACAAACAGTTTTTAAAAATGTTACATGGTACACTGAATTGAAAGAAAGGAAAAAGTAAACCTAAGAAAAGGGTAAATTTTTTTTTGTCTAGACTGCTGACTAGGCATTTTAAGTGTTTCAAATATTTTTAACCATTTAACCTGGGAAATATAGATTTATTTTAGGTTAAGATTTGTGGCTGCTATTTTGACTCTACCCAGACAATAAGATAAATCAGAAGCTTACTCATAGTGTATCTGTTCCCAAGAGCACAAAAATCATAGATGCTCTTGCCAATAGGAAAGAAGTCAATATAAGTCCATATTATTAAAATCTATATATATTCTGATTATCTCTGAGCTTTGACAAAAGTGATATAGCAACAAAGATGTGGAAAGAGAAGAGTTTGGGGGTAGTGAAGAAAAATAGTTAATTCCCATTATGGTAGAAAGAACCCAGGGGTCAGTCTATTGCAGTGTAATTTAAAGTTAACAGACTTCTATCCCATCTCCACTGTCTAGTACCTCCATAACTTATATCACATTATATACACTGAGATTCAATTACTTCATCTGTAAAATGGTGATAAAAATAGCTACTTCCGAGAGCCACATTAAAGATGAAACAAGCTAGCTAATACAGAGCACTCAGCATAGCACCTGACACATTCAATATATGAAACTACGAATGTTATTTTTGTTGTTGATGTTGTTGTTGTTGATGCTATTCTTGTTAAAGACGCTGAACAACTAGAAGTCTTTGTTATCTGATATTTCCCTCCAAGATTTTGCTTGGCTCTATTCTATGAAAACCTACAGAGTTCAAAGGAAGCTACACTTCCTCTTTGACACTTTCATTTTATATATGGAGAAAGTAAGGCCCTGAAAATTAAGCAATTAATCTAGCAACATGAATCTGGGTCTACAGATTTTAAATGCTAAATTTTTCCTACTCCATTATGTTGCTGCAGTCAGAACCCAAGCATAGAAGTCCTGACATTTTCCTTTGTTATGATACTGCAACTATATTACAAAAGAAATCAAGTTCCTATCAAAATCCCATACTCGTTTCTTGCAGAAATGAAAAATTCAGTGCTAACATTCATATGAAATCGCAATAGATCTCAAATTGCCTAAACAATCTTGAAAAAGAAAAACAAAGATTAAAATTTCAAACTTTACTACAAAGTTATGGTAATCCAAACAGTATGGTACTGGCTTAAAACATATAGACCGATGGAATAGAATTAAGAGTCCAGAAATAAATCCATACATCTATGACCAATTGATTTTCATTAAGAGTATCAGAAACATTCAATAGAGGAAAAATAGTCTCTTCAGTAAATGGTGCTGGAACTGAAGTTGTACTCCCTACCTCACACCATAAACAAAAATTAGCTTAAGATGAACCAATGGCCTAAATATAAGAACTAAAACCAAAAACCCTTAGAAGAGAACACTGGACTAAGTCTTTATAACATTGGGTTTGACAATCAATTCTTAGATATGACACCAAAAGCACAAGCAACAGAAGAAAAAATAAATTGGAGTTCATCAAATTAAGCAAGTTTTACACATCAATGGATCTTAAGAAGAATGTAAAAAGACAATCTAAAGTGTGAAAGAAAACATTTCGTATCGTGTATCTGATAAAAGTCCAGTATCTAGAATATATAGGAAACTCTTATAGCTCAACAACAACAAAAAAACAAGCAACTTGGTTTAAAAATGGGCGAATCTCTAACCTCTGATCTGTTCTTCATCACATTGTTTTGTAGTTGAAGAATGTAACAGAAATGGAATCTAATCTTTTGAGACTGGCTTTTCTCCATTTGAATGCCTTTGAGATCCATCCTAGTTGTTGTAGCTATCCATTTTTCATTCATTCCTTTTATTGGTAAGAACTATTTCATTATATGTATACACCACAACTTATCATTTACTTGATAAAAGACACTTAGGTGATTTATTTTGGGGGAGCAATAATGAAGAAAGCTGTTACGGACATTTATATATAGGTTTTCATATGAATAAAAGCTTTTATTCTCTAAAGTAAATATTTAGAAACGGAATTTTATGAGTCAGGTGGTAAATATATGTTAAGTTGTAAGCTGCTAAAGAATTTTTCAGAGCGGCTTTCCCATTTTGCATTCTCACAAGCAATTTATTAAGTTTCAGTTGCTCTGCATTCTCCCACACTTGATATTGCCAACTTGGTCTGTTTAATTTTAGCCATTACTATAAGTGTGTAGCAGTATTCCATCATGATTTTATTTTAGTTTCTCTAATGGTAAATGATGTTAAATAACTGTAATGTAGTTATTTGCAAGTTGTATATCCTCTTTGATAAAGTGTCTGTTCAAGTATTTTCCCCATTTTTAATTGCATGGTTTGTATTCTTATTGTTGAGTTTGGGTAGTTCTTTATATATTCCAGATTCAAGTCTTCTGTTGAATATGTGCTTACCAATATTTTCTACCAATCTGTGTCTTGTCTTTTACTTATCAGTGTCACTTATAGAGCAAAAGCTTTTACTTTAGATAAAGCCCAATTTATCTTTGAAGTCCAAAGGTCACTTCTGTGACCTTTTTCTTTCATGCATCACATTTTTGGTGGTATGTCTAAGATGTCTTTGCCTAATCCCAAGACATAGCAGTTTTTTCTGTTTTTCTCATAAATTTTTATAATTTTATGTATTTCATTTACATATGTAAATAATTTTGAGTTACTTTTTCAAAGGGCATGATAAGATTTAGGATGAGAGAATATTTATATGGATTTCTAATTGTTCCTACCCTATGTAATAAACACTGTTTTGTGCCCACTAATTTGCTTTGCAACTTTATCAAATATCAACTGGCCATATTTTTGTGGTTCTGTTTCTTTACTCTGTTCTCTGTTCCATTGAGCTTTGCATGCATCACTTTGCCAATGCTACACTATCTTGAATACTTTAGCTTTGTAGTAAGTCTGAAAATTGAGTGATACCACCTTCCCAGCTTTATTATTCTATTTCAATTTTTTTGGCTATTCTAGTCTCTTTGACCTTCCATATAAATTTTAGAACAAGCTTATTTATGCCTCTTCAAAACACCTGCCAAGATTTGGATTGGAATTTCACTAAATCTATAAATCAATTTGGGAGAACTGACATTTTTACTATGTTGAGGTTTTTTTACTTATGATTACAGTTTCATTATAAAACATACAGATAAGATGAAGTATGAGAGAAATGCAGGATTTCTGTGACCTTTCCATGAAGTCAGGGCATACCACTCACCACTCTTCCAGCATATCGATGTGTTGAGCAACCAGGAAGCCCCACTGAATTTGGTGTTCAGGGTTTTTATTTAGGTTTTGTTATATAGGTATGATTGATTATATTATTGGCCATGTGATTGAATTCCATCTCCAGCACTCTCTCACCCCTCCCCAGAGGTAGCGCTGGCCCAAAGTTCAACCCTATAATCATGTAGTTGGAATTTTTGAAGATCAGCCCCATCCTAAGGGCCCATCATGAGTCACCTTATTAGCATAACAAAGACATCACTCAGGAAATTCCAAGGCCTTTAGGAGCTCCATCCAAGAATTGTGATCAACGAGGAGACAAATTCTTTAGTATAGCACACTTGGGTTTGGAAGATTGACTAGAAGTTTAGCAGATAGCTATTCCAAGTGAGCCACCAATTTTCTATGTGACTGAGGAACCACTGACAGATGTTGAGTTTTTCAACTCATGAAAATGGTTTGTTTCTCTGTTTATTTAGGCCTTCTTCTATTTCTTTTGTTAACAATTTTTCATTTTCATTATACTGATCTAGTATTTGTTTTTGTAGATTTACACCTAAGTATTTCAAGGTTATATACATATATAGTTGTAGTTTTAAAATTTTTGTTTTACAATGGTTTATTGCTAGTATGTAAAAATAGGATTGATGTTTCTTTGTTTATCTTATATTCTGTGACCTTGATAAACTTGTTAGCTTTAGGTGATTTTTGTTACTCCTTTTGGGATTTTCTATGTAGACGATAATGAATTCTCTGACAGTTCTTTTTTCTATCCAATCTTGATGTAATTTAACTCTTTTTTCTTTCCTTATTAAACTAGTTTGGACTTATAATACAATGCTGGGTAGGAGTTATTGCCCTGTTGCTAATCTCAGGGGTAAAGCATTCTGTCTTTGACCATGACATATGGCATTAGCTCTAGGATTTTAGTAGATGCCCTCCATCAGGTTGAAGAAGTTCCCTTCTAAGTGTGCTGAGAGCTTTTATTATGAATGGACATTGAATGTTGTTAAGTGTTTTTCTTCCCTTCATTTTATTATGTGGTTTTTCTTCTTTATACAGTTAGTATAATGCTTTACATTGATTTATTTTCAAATGTTGAATAAGGCTTGCATTCACAAAATAAACCCCACTTAGTCGTAGTGTATGATTCTTTTGACATTGCTAGGTTCAATTTGCTAATATTTTGTTGAGGATTTTTGTATCTGTATTCATTAAAGATACTAGTCTTTTTTTCATTGTGGTTGTTTGTTTCTGCTATCCTTATCTGGTTTGGTATCAGGGTTATGCTGGCCTCATAAAGTGAGTTGGGAATGGCTCCTTCCTTTTTAATTTTTCTGGAAGAAATTGTTTTAAAATGATGTAAAAATCTTTGTTTTCCATTTTCAAATACATTTTAAAGAATTCAGTAGGTAAACAATGACCTATTTTATTTACCCAGGTATGTATATTACTGCTGCTCTTCCCTCATTCCTGTTATTTCAAATTTCCTTCGGTTATTATTTTCCTTTTATCCAATCAACTCTCGTTAAGCATTTCTCTTGTAACTGGTCTGCTTACAAGAAAGTCTCTTATTTTCCTTCAATTGAGTCTGTTTCTTTCTCAGTTCCTAAAGAATGTTTTCACCAGACATAGAATTGCATAGTGATATGACAAAGGAGCCAAAATTACACAATACTGTCTTCAATGAAAAGTGCTGAGAAAAATGGTCAATCGCATACAAAGGTATAAAACTGGACTACTATCTTATACCATATACAAATATCAACTCAAACTGGATTAAAGACTTGAGCATAAGGCCTGAAACCATAAAAACCCTAGAAGAAAACATAGGTGATAAGCTCCTTAACATAGGTCTCGATGGTGATTTTTTGGATTTGACACCAATAGCAAAGGTAACAAAAATAAAAATAAACAAGTAGGACTACATCATACTAAAAAGCTTCAGCATAGCAAAGGAAACCATAAACAAAATGAAAAGGCAGCTGATGAAACGGAAGAAACTATTTACAAATCAAATATCTAAATTAAATATTAATGATAAGGAATGGGTTACTATCCAAAATATATTTTAAAAACTCACACACAACTCAATAACCAAAACAGAAAAAAAATACAGTTCAAAAATGGGCAGAGGACCTGAACAGACATTTTGCCAAAGAAGACATGCATCTGGCCAATAGGTGCATGAAAAGGTGCTCATCATAACTAATCATCAGGAAAATGCAAATCAACACCACAAAAAGATATCTTCTCACATCTGTTACAATGGGTATCATCTAAAAGATAGATGACAGGTATCGGGGTAGATGGGGGGGAAGGGAAACTGCACTGTTGGTAGGAATGTAAATCAGTTTAGCCACTTACAGAAAACTCGACGGAGGTTCCTCACAAATGCATATGATCCAGCAACCCCATTTTTTAGTATATTTCCAAAGGAAATAAAAACAGGATATCAAACAGATATCTGCACTCCCACATTTAATCAGCATTATGCACAACAGCCAAGGTACAGAGACCACCTAACTGCCCATTAATGAATGAATGGATAAAGAAGATGTGGTGTGTATTTACATATATATTTTTATTTATATACATTTATATATAAATTTGTGTGTGTGTGTATAATGGAATATTATTTGGCCATGAGAATGGAAGAAATTCTAGCATTTGTTACAACATGGATGGACCCATAAAGAGAAAGACAAATATTATGTCCTGGTATCACTTATATGTGGAATCTAAATTTTAAAAAAAAGCCAAAATCAGAAACAGAATGTAGAAAATGGTGCATCAGCAGCTGGAGATGGAGGAAAAAGGGAGAGGTTTGTAAAATCACACAAACTTTCAGCTATAAGATGAATAAAGTCTGAGGATCTCATGTAAAACATGAAGACTATAGTTGATAACTGTAATATATAATTGAAATTTTCTAGGAGGGTAGAACTTAATGTTCTCACCCCACCCCCAAAAAGATAAATGAACGAATTATTTCATTATTGTTTTTGTTTTTTTTTCTTTATTGTTAGAAGAAATTAGCTTAAAATTTCCATTTGGTTTTCTTTATATCTCATATTACTTTGCTGTGACTTTCCATTTCTTTCAAATATGTTTGTCCTTAACTTATTTGAACATTTTTATAATATTTGCCTTAAAGTCTTTCTCAGGTAATGCCAACATCTTTGTTATCTCAACATATAAATCTGTTGGTTATATTTTTGCTTGTGAATTAAGATTTTCCTGGTTTTTCATCTGCCAAGTAATTTGGATTACATCATAGACACTCTGAATATTGTGTTAGGATACTCTGGGCCTTCTTTCTACTCTATGGATACTATTGATACTTTCGTGTAGGCAGCCAAATTGACCACTTGGATTCAGTCCACCTTCTGGGAGCAATTGCTCCAATTTCAGTTCAGTTTCCAAAGACTTTCCAAAGCAGTGCTATGGTGATCTCTCCTGCGTGTGCACTTGAAGCTGACTAGTCTGGGAGTTTGGTCATAGTCTATCACATGATCCTACAGTACCTCTCAAAGCTGTATTCCTTTGAAGCCCATGAATATTGGTATTGTCAACTGACCTCTAGGGAGAATTTTTTCTTTTCTCAATGACCCTTGAATCTCTCCAATTATCTCTCCTCCCCATTATCTTCCCAGTCCCTTTGAGGATATTCTTGAAACACCAAGGTACAGAGTATTTGGTGACCTGAACCAAATTAAAATGTGCCATTGCCACAGTGGCCAAGGAGCCCTCCTTTATGTTTTGCTAGTGTCCTCCTCATGTCTTTATACTACACTTACCAGAAGTTGGCTGTTGTGATATTTGAAAAGAATCTCTTTGTTGGATTTACAAATATTTCTTTTAAGTAAATAAACAGTTATGTTACTTTCATAATTGTTAAACCAGTCTCGATGTAGCACAGTTGAAGCATTTTAGTTAATCCTGACATTGAGCAAGGAGAGAGGATGAGAGACTAAAACATGAGTGAGCTTCTTGAGGGTGAAATCTATCCAAAGGAGTAAAATTTCAATATTTCAGCACTGGAGGCCAGTCATGAGTATGATACTGAGAACATTAAAGGGAGCCATTGGGGTACAAAATGCTGTGTTCTGGCAAAGAACAGATGTCTGAGGAGACATTTAAAACTGTTAAAGTTTCCACACGGGACATTTTCCAAGGAGCCAAAAATATATTGGAATCAATAAATGTCAGTAGCTTGCATGGGCTTTTAAACCATTTTAAGGTAGAAATATCAAGCTTTTGGAGTAAACAAAAGCTAACTGCTCAACCAGATCCACATGCCCTGGGTCATCCAAGACACTCACCTGACCTTGTCTTAATTTAAATGCTATTTTTAATCACTGCCTGACTGTAATTCTTAGACCCAGAAATGCAGGTGGAAATGTGTGGTGCACATGTCTTTTCAGTAACATGGCAATACATTGAGAGTTTTTGTGGCTCAAATTAAAGCTCAGGACAGGTGGTGCCATTTAATGAATACTGGGTTAGCAATAATAAATAAACAGTGACTCAACATCACTGTTTATTTTCTATGCTTGAGACTTTACTTTGGAGAGGGCCCTGTAAACACACATGCACTTCTAACAGGACTGACATTAACATAACATTTTGTGATACCGAGAAAATCTGGTCTAAAACATCAGCTCTGCCTTCAAAGTAGTTTCTTTCACTTTTTATTATAAGAAAACATGAAGATTATATTTACAGCAACAGCTTCATTTAAAGAGCTTCTATATTGGCAACACCTTTAAAGTCACTTATCTTATTTTGAAACCAACAGATGGAGATTGAATGTGTTGCCTGTCTCCTAATTGTTTTTCTACTTGATGAAGCTCATAAATAATGGGTAATTTTACATAGTAATTCAATACCACCTCATCCTTTATTTAACCATGGTTTCTGACAGTGAACTGTGGATTTTGACTAATAATTTTTCAAAGTGGTAGAAGTCAACTCACCATTAGATAATTTATGTCTCACTGGTAGTTGTGTGCAATTAATTCACAAGGGAAGATTTACTCAGAATAATAGCAAGTAAGTAGGCCACCCAGTGGATCTTAGCTGCCTATTCTTAGTCATCATGGTATAATTTTCTCTGTTGGTATTAATGCTTAAGTAGAGTTGATATAATTGAAAAAATCTGTATCAATTGCTCCTCTGACATGAAATTTTTAGGCTTTGACTAATAGACAGTACCAAAGAAAAACGTACACATTCCATTAGAGTAAAGTCATGGCTCTTAGAGAGGAATATCTATCTACAGAAAATACCCGGTGACACCTTAACAAATGCAAGCTTTATTCCTAGGGAAAACTTCTGTCCTCACTCCCTGCTTCTTTCTTCCATGGGCAAACTGGCCTAAACAACCAGAAAAGTACTTTTTTTTTTACCTCTATTCTTAAAATGAAATCAGATTGCAAGCCTAAAATATTCTATTTTCTTCTCTGGACTTGGTTCTTATGCCTTTCTCAACATTCCAGAATCAAATGGAATGCCCCAAACAAAAATACCTCCTCCATCCATACGTAGCCTGTTTAAGGATCCTCAAATTTGACAGTCCTCTTACACTTCTGAGCAACCCAGATCTCTCACACTGCAGGCCCATAATGCTTCCAAATAAGAGAAGAGGGTAAAAAGAGGGAATATACTGACTTTTTTTCTTCTTGGAGGATAGACTTAAAAAAATTCTTCCTTATATTTGGACAATGTTGTGTTGCAGTTGTATAACAGTGTATCATGTACTTTCCACCAGAGACTGTTGAATTCTCTCGAGGATTCTCCCAGTGGAGTTGGGTGACAGGTGAGAATGTAGGCTCATTCTCCCAGTTCTCTGCCCTGTGTTAGCTTCAGGACTCATTTACCTCTAACAAGAGGGTCAAGCTGGGCTCCAAGTCCTTGAAGCTTTCTAACATATGCTTGGGTATCCCCATTAGGACCAAGAGGAATATAGAGCACAGGCGCTAAGCAAATGTACCCTTTATTATGGGCCAGAAATTGGTCATGAATTCCTGTCTAAAATCCATCCCAGGTGAGTTGAGATGGATTCCTTGTAGAGCTTCATTGGGCCACCTGCATCACAGCCATTTGGGGTTGATCAAGGTTTACTGAATTAATTTCAGCATCCATTAATAGGTGCTATTACTAGCTTATAAATGCTGCCTTACACTTGAACTGTGTCTTTTAGTTCATTGAACCTGTTTCTCTGCCATTGTAAGATCTAAATGTGGCATATATACCAAATGCTAAATAAATGTGTGTATGTTTTTTAAAACAAATTTTTATTAAGCCTAACACTAAATGACTAGAGGTACAGGTACAGGCATGGTAAAAATTCACTTTATTTAGATTTGACTAAAGACGTAATTAAACCCACTGCCAGTGTTATAACATCGCAGTCTTAACACCCACATGCAATAGAGTATCAGGAAATTACTAAAGGATAATGGGCAAGGTCATTCATTGAAAAGTAGGATTGTGTGATCCTAAACTTCACCTCAAAGTGCTCCATCTGTACTCTGAACAACATGATCCTGTGATCACTTGTTTTAATTCTGGCTCCTTATCCAGTTCACTCATTGCTGTGCACACAAAGAGAGGTCATGAAATTAAGATTCTTGTTTTCTGTGTGTTTAATCCACCTCTGGCTTTGTTACCTTCACTGACATAGTGGAGCCTTCACTAATAAATCAGATACAGGACATGTAAGGTAAGGACCAGGTCCCTGGACTTAAAAGTAAGATTAGTAGACATGGAATTGTCCCACATACTAACTAAAGTACTGGAGCTATGTCCACACTCTCTAACATGTTTAGGAGCTTTGATGAACCCCTAGGTTTATCATCTATGAAATAAGGTGAAAGATATCTTCCAGAATTTGTCTAACTCACTTAACACTCTGTTGTTAGGCACTTGAAACTGAATTCAGATGAATAAAATACAGAAGAGGATCATGAGGAGTCCACAGGCTAGCAAAGACGACATATATTCCAGGGACCTCACAGAGATGAAACAAATGGAAAACTCCAGCTAAAGCTATATCTAGGTCCCATGTATACTTTTTTTTTTGAAGTTGATGCAACTTCAAGTTTATGAATTTCTTTCCTGACCTGACTCTGTTACCATGACAGCTCCTCCAGCTCTGGACCTTCTCTGGACTCTCATTTCCAGAGAGTGGTACTGCATTGTCTTTTGCTCTCCACAAAGTACCACTCTGGGTCCCCAGCTCAGCTGAATTCCACTTACTGAGTCATCTCTGAGTCATCATCACATCTTGGTTTTGTACTCAACCCTCTGGTCAATATCAGCACATACATGTGAGAGTGCACATAAAAGAGATAGCAATCAAATGCTTTACAAGCAGAGATATGAGAGATTAACTCTGCCTGCAGAGATCAAAGAGTGCATGTACCCTGAACATTGAAGCTGAGAAGAGGCCCTAGGAGAAGACATACTGGAGACAACTAGAAAGTTCTGTCCAAAGTGGTTGATTAGCTCTCCTCACTCAAGGCAAACATTTCCATGAGGATGTTACCAGACATTGCTCTGGGAAGAGCAGAGTTATAGTAGGGAAGGAGAGGTTAGTGTACAAGGAGAAAAACAGATTTCACCAAACAGCCAATGTGACTACCACCTCAATGGTTCTATTCTCTTCAAATACATCTCACAGAAGCTAAACAGCTATTTAGTACTTAAGTATTCACAAATGCATGTGTCTTGTTGAAAGTCACTTATCTCCATTTAATTGAGCTCAAGAGTTAACTGACAGGTTTATGATGATTTTTAAACCATTCGTTTTGGTAATATTTAATGATCTGCTTTTTGTTGGCAGAAGTTTAGTTTTTTAATCAAACATGCAATATATTTTTTTTATTTCCCAGATCAAAAAAGGACACTAAGCTTGTCAAAAATCCATGAAACTTTTTTAAGTTTTTCTCCCAATTTTTTCTTTCCTTGGTACCAATAAAAAGACCTAAAGTAGTCATTATCATCTTTCTAGGCTGTTCAGGACATTTTGATCCTGGATGCCTTACATAGTTTATGCACAGTAAACAGAAATGTGGGTCCAAGTTTTTCCATCTAAAATTCCCTGAGGCCTTTTATTCATACCTTATGCCTTCCTATCATCCCTCATCCCAAACTTACTCAGCTCACTCAGCAAAAGAAAGAAAAACACCGTGCCAAGATTTCAAAGCCAGTGATCGAGGAAAGGGAGGGCTTTAAAAATTGTTTTTCTCATTTTTTCATCTAAGCCAAAACTTCTAAGGTTCTCTTTTGTATTTTTTTCCAGTCTCTTTACAAGAAAGGAACAATTATTTAAATCATTTAAATTATATAGCCGGAACTAGGAAATCTAAAGATGACGTATGTGCTATAAGATCATTCTCACGGTTGTATTATCCCATATGATGCAATACTAAGATACTCTGAAATATATTAAACTTTCTACTTATAAATCTAAAATTCTTTTTAATATCTTAATATTTTTAGTATTGATAAAAACAGTACACATAGAAGATAAGTATAAAATATATCTTGTATTAGTAAGAATAATGCTAGCATCTGTAAAAAACTCCCAAATGTCCATGACTTAATCTTACATATTTTTCTTAATAATGTAAGTTAAATATGGGTGTTCCTTATCAGCAGCAAATTTCCTCCATGCTCCATAGCTACTTCTGTCTGTTGACTCTACCATTCTCTGAGCCCTGACATCTGTGTCTATTCCAATCAGACAAGAAAGTAGGGGAGAAGAACCAGGGAGGATTTGCATGGGCCAGATCTCTGTATGGCAGAAATCATTCAGATCTAGTAATATTTAATTCCTACCTGTAGAAGAAGTACCATGGTAAAAACAAAAAATTCCATGAAGTCCCTTCTGTGAGTCTAGGTTTTTGAGAAGTTAATAGATTAATATTTAACAATCAGTATCTATATCATTTGTTTTGCAAGCCTTAATATTATTCAACCATGGTTTAGAATAGATCTATATCCATATAATGTTGTTCCCTAGTACACTCTTTTGTGTAATTTCAAGATGTTTAATCAATATTGGAATTTTAGCTACAAGTGAAATGTGCATAGATGTGTTGACTGCAAACACAGAGTAGACTTCATTTAAGACTAAAGACAGAAGTGAGTACTGGTACCCAAATGTACACAAGCATGACATTTCACTGGCAACAGAGGTCCCCCATGCCATCTAGTGTTGCTTAGTCCTTTCTTATAAAGTTATACTGAATTTTTATATTGAAACCTGAAACCAAATGAAACTTTTTTGATGCAGGGTTTATTTCTGGAGGTTTGGGGTTTGTCTATAAACTCCAAATCCATGTGTGGTTCATAGAAAATGTTGGTAAGACTCAGTCAACTTTTAGAAAGCCTGGATAGAATTTCAAGCAATTAGGAACAAGAGAATGAATGTGTTTTGTTTGCTTTAGACCAAGTTCTGTGGATTTTGAATTTAGAATTGAACAATTGGGGTTTAAGTTCTATTCACAGGAAAAACATGACTTCCTAGTTGAAAGAAAAGACCTGAAGAAAACAACTTTTACTTTGGAAAAATATAAAATTGGTCATGCATGGACTCTGGAACAAAGCATAGTGGTTGAAAAGTGGTTGCCTGAGAGGAATTTAAAGAAATTGTGTAATACAGTATGTTACTGCTGGTTGTTATTCTCCCTATTGAAGTGAATTCCCAGAAACCGTAAGAGGTGTCGACACACACAGTCTTCTTGTTGGGTAAGAAAATGTTAACATAAGCCATATATTAATGGACAAAATTCAGCAAGTTGTTTTTAAAATAAACAACTAAATGTTTTTAAAAGCAAACAATTAATGCATTGTCTGAAGTCAGCTGATTGTATTCCAAGTAATAAGTTCCTGGGAGGTAAATGAATGAACTCATTATTCTCATCATTTCTGAGGCAGGAAGTCTGCGATTTGGTGTTGAGTCAAATCCATGTGTGTGCTGTTTGATAGTATGAGCCTGACAAGCTTACTGCTCAGACAACTACAACCAAGACCAGGGCTGATTCACCAATGAAGAAAACCCTGACTATTATATATTTGTGAGCTGATGCTTTTCCTTTTTGGCATTTCCTTGATTTTGATTGGAAGGCTTCATGGAAGAAGTGAATCTGCAAGAGGTATGGCTTAAAAAAGATAAACTGGCATAGTAAGAGAAAAAAATAACTTCTTCCAGTTCTGTGAAGAGAGTGTGAAGAGGTATGGATCACAAATGTCAGAGGATGTAGTTAAGGGCGATTAAGTCCCAGACCTGGGAAGATGAAGAGAGAGATTTGGAAAAGAGAAGATTTCTGCCATGGCTTATATTCAGCATTGGACTCTCTTTTGCTAGAAAAACACATTTTTAAATTAAGGATGGAAATATTTGTAAAAATTCAAACAGACTATTAAATCTAAAACTCTTGAAATCAGTTATATGCCTCAAAATACAGCCAGATCCTTCTCTCCCAGGAGAAAAATAGGAGATTTCTAGAGATGAGTTTGGACTAACATGGGCTGTGGTGGGATTCATTTGTTAACAAGCCCAGATCAATTCTAAAGCCAATGAGGTCTGGTTTTTAAATAAACCTGGACTGGATGAAAGGTTGGGATGAAAGGCATCAGAAACCTGCAAACAGGTGAAATTTTAAAAAGCAGGATAATTTGAATTGATTTTTAAGATTTCCCCCAACCCAACTTTGGAGGGACCAATTGAAACACTAAATGGTTTTGTTCCAGATTTGGAATTGTTTAAATAAGTTTGCCTGCAAACACCCAAGGAAACAAAATGTCATGTTTTGTGAAACATTGCTTAATTTGAAAGCTATATCCTGAAACGACCCAGACTTAACCCAGGTCCATGAAAAGTATTGGAGAGTTTTACATTTTTTAAGCTGATTGACTTGTATGCAAATTGAAGAAATTTGTTTTTTTGTTTTTTTTTTTGTAGGGGAGAGGGTAGTTTAATATAATTCAGATTTCATGAATTCTAAATTTTAATTCAGTAACAGGGAGTGAAAGGCTTAGAAATGCTGGAAAGAAGAGATTCTAAATAGGCAGTAATTGAAATAAAAAGTAGAATTAATAATCCTAAAAGTCTCCACTTGAATAATTCAAACTCCCAAGTACATACAAATTCAGAAAGGAAAAAAAAGAATTCTAAACAGATAAACGTTGTTACAATGTCATCGAAGAGGCAGATGGCAACAAAACTCCAGCCTGAAAAATGTGAAGGGATTAAGTAAAAAAAAAACTCCTCCAGTCCGACCAGTCTGCCACTTTGTCCTCTTTAATTGTTTTTCTGAACAGATTATGTTAATGTCCCAATAGTTAACTTAGTATAACTAAATATAGTCATCTGAACCCAGCAATGATAAAGAGAAGTCAGGAGTGGCATGAAAAGAAGATGATAAACTCAGGGATTAATTGAGAACATGATACTCAATATATTTTTATTCTTAGGCAAAAATCAGTAAACTGCAATTAAACTGTAAATTTACTGAAGACGAATGACAGTGTTTTCTCTACCCTTTTTTAAATACCCAAGGTATCTAACAATGTGTTAGCTAGAAAGTAGGTTCTGACAAGCTTATGCTTTTAAAGATGACTTTAGAATATATCAATCTCTATCCATGGAAATGATCTAGAAAAAATCATCAACCCAACAGCAATGACCAATCATCACATAAATTTCCCATTAACAGGAACCAGAGCTCTTTGGAAAAAAATAGCTGATTCCCAGTCAGCCGGGAGGAAATGTAAAACGTGCTATTGAAGAACAGTATCATTCCAGAAACAAGGGAAGCTATCAAATTATATTATGAGCATAATAAGAACTCAGGAACCAACTTGAATAGGCTTATAGTGGCTTAAGATAAGAACGCGAGCACTGGTAACATAATAAAGGCAATGGACTGAAACACATGAAATATGTTTAAATCCCTGAATTCATAATATTACCCAAAAGGCTATCATTGGTCATCTTTGAAGAATACTAGAAAACCAAGGCACTATTTTGAGAACTGGAAAGTAACAAAAGGGATCAAGCATCTAGCGGCTAATGTACACTCTGGCATAGTGACCAATGTTAGAGGGTATGAAGGAGAAAGTAGAGGATCCAGCACTCAAAATCAGCAAGCTAATCTTATAAAATATGGAAGATGAAGTAAGGAATTCAAGTGCTAAAAGAGAATAAAAAGAAACAAAATTTTTAAAAAAAGAAGTTCAAGGGCTCTCCCTCACATAGCCTTTCACAATTCTTTTTATTTTATTTTATTTATTTATTTTTAGAGAGAGGACAACGGAGAAAGAGGAGAGAAAATCAACGTGTGGTTGGCTCTTTTTTTTTTTAATCATAGTGACTCCTTTTTAAATATTTTATTTATTTATTTTTAGAGCAAGGGGAAGGGAAGGAGAAAGAGTGGGAGAGAAACATCAATGTGTGGTTGCCTCTCATGTGTACCCCACTGGGGACCCAACCTGCAACCAGGCACGTGCACTGACTGAGAATTGAACTGGCAACCCTTTGCTTCACAGGCCCGTGCTCTATCCACTGAGCTACACCAGCCAGGACTGTGGTTGGCTCCTGAGCACCCCCAACTGAGGACCTGGCCCGCAACCCAGGTATGTGTCCTGACTGTCAATGGATTCAGTGACCCTTTGATTCACAGGCCATCACTCAGTCCACTGAGCCACACCAGCCAGGGCTACATTCACAAATCTAATTACTTCTTCAGAGTCAACCTTACTAAGAGTTTTAGTGTTAATTTTTTTATTTGCTTATATATTTCTTTACATAAAAGGAATCACACATAATATGCATGTATTAATCTTCAGTTGGCTCTTGGAGATCATTCCACTTATTCTTTTAATAGCTGAGTAGTATTATGGATGTGCTGTAATTTGGTTATTAATTCTCTTATTGATAAAAAAAAAGGGCTGTTTTGAGTTTTTTTGTTCCAAACTCTGTTACCACGAATACCTTTATTCATATGTCTCTTTATACATTCACAATATTTATTTTTATGAATAGTCTTTCTCTTTAATTTTTCATTGTTGTTCAATTACAGTTACCCTCATTTTTCCCCATTAGTCTCCCATGCCCTACCCACCAACCACCTCGCACTTTCAATCCACCCAAACTCCCATTGACTTTGTCCATGGGTCCATTATACATGTTCCTTGACTTGATTCTTCCCCTTCTTTCTCCCATTATCTCCCTCCCCTCTCCCCTCTGATCACTGTCAGTTTGTTCT
>PVKM010011995.1:0-32361 GCA_004027735.1 Carollia perspicillata | reverse complement strand
AACAATGGCGCCCATTCGCGCTCTCTCGAGTTTGCATCCCCTCTGCTGCCTCCCACAAGCAAACTGGCCCCCCCGGCACTGGTTCCCAGGTGGGCGGGCCTATGCACACTCTGGGCCCTTGCGGGTCTCCCCAGCGACCTCTCCTGTGAGGCTGGGAGCCTCTCCCGGCACCTTTTCAATCGGAGTTTTTAGGCTTTATTGCCCCTCACTGGGGCCCTGGGCTGTGCGGTCCATCTCACTGCCCGCTCTTGCCTAGTTTATCTGCACGCGAATGTGTGTCCACAGTTGGCCATCTGCCCTGTGTGCCTTGCGTGGTCTGCTCCTCTCCTCGTCTCCTCCCGTCTCCTCCCTGCGTCTGGGGTCTGCAAGCTCCACACCACCTACGCCCCCAGCGCTCCCAAGCCTGGCAGCCACCACGTTTTCCTGCCGCTTTCCTTCTCCGCCACCTGCCGACTCCACCCCTCTTACCAGTCGGGTTGAATGGTTGTCGACTTCCATAGTTCAATTTTCTGTGTTCTGGTTGTGTTACTGTTTGTAAATCGTTGTTGTCCTTAATCTTGGTTGTGAGAGGAGGTACAGTATTTCCACCTACGCCTCCATCTTGGCCGGAAGTCCTGTACTCCATGATCTTAAAAGTAATTCACAACGGCACACTGTTAGCATCATCTACTACAATCGCCGCTTTCTCTGCTCAACTTCCTTACTGAGGTGCATTTCATAATTTTCCTGTATACTTCCCTTTGACTTTCTGGGTGTCATGGAGCCTAGACTACTTCCCTTGCTGAAATTTGCTAGGCAGATTTATGAATTTTATATACTGCAAGGACTAGAAGTACCAATTTACAATGTAAATAGGGTAATGGTAACACCAAATGAGTAAGCTTAATAAATTATTTTAGGAAATTCCAAAAATTGAAATGTGGGAAATTTCTTGCCACTCCTTTGCTTTACAAATAATAAAAATATGTTTCCTCATGAGAAATATGACATTTTTTAGAGGAAAGAACCATAAATCCAAAACTAAAAATTTAAGTTTTCTTTCTTCGTTTCCTTGGAAATAGGTAACGGTTCCCCAGTAACAGAAACAGTTTGTCCTAACTTAGGCAAAAATACAGTTTCTCTCCTGTCTCACCGTTTTCCCCTTTTTGTGTAACTATCTCAGTGATGCGCTGTCTAGACTTCTTGGAGCAAGTGATGAAGTCTGGAATTTATTCTGCGGGTTTGACAATGGCTAGCCAGGTCTCCTGCACACATGGGCAAATCTGGTGCTTTCAGAATACATAAAAATCATCAAACTGTTTACCGAAAAAATAAGATGTATTCATTCAGGTCAAAGTCTGTGCTGCACACTACAGGGAAATAGTATATGAACTTATTCATTTTATCTATATCATCTCATTGTAATGTTGTTCCCACCAGTCATGTCAAAAAAAAAAAAGCAAAGTAATTTCTACTCATGAAAGAATTATGGCAGATTCTAGCTTTTCAGAAATAGCTATAAAGTAAATTAGTTTCAAGGATGTACATCCATTCTTGCTACGGTCTTTCATAAGTAATCCAAGGGAATTTATCAAGTCAAAGAAGCACCTTTTTTAAAAATATATTATTGGTCCTTCTCTTAGTCCTATGTCATTTGCTGGCTGGAAAAAAATGAAAGCAGCCTCTGCGGCATCCAGATCTAAGCAATTTTTTGTGCAGCCTGGATTATTCAATCTGACTGTAGTGTGTCTCTTAAGGAAATCAAGCTGTGTGCTTGCAAAGAAAATGCAGGGTTATTTGTCACCAATTACCTAAAGCTGAGAGTTGATCTTACGCGTGGCTGTAACCATTTCCTGTAAGCACTTGCCCCTAATTTTACAAGGCTGTCACTTCCTGAGGCTTTACCCTAGAAAATATATGTCGACTAAGAAAGAGTTTTATTGCAAAAGTTTATCCAGAGATAATAGTCTTACAGGGTGTGAAACTCCATAGCATCAACCTGCTTGAAATAAGTGTCTATTACTAATTTTCAAACACCCTTCTCGGGCACTGACTATTAGTATTTTTCATGACAAAAGAAAAATAAGCAACCTGAAAGTAGTTTCTTTTTTCATTAAAAGACACACACACACAACACACTGAACCGAGCTACCTTATTTACACAATAAAATCTCTACTGCTTTTCTTCAGCATAGCTGCATAAAAGCAAGTCAAGTAATAAAACGAGTTAAGCAGAGGGGGAGCCCTCTGAGAAGAAAATCAGGTATTCTGAGTATAAAGTAAAATTTGTCAAAGTATGGAAATTAAATTACAATAAAAATGTTAATCATAGGCATATTATCCTGTATTTCTTAATCAGAACTTCAGTTATTAAAACCCATTAATTAAAAAAAACAGTATCTATATTACATGGGAATGATCAAAAGGAAGCTCTTAAGACTCTTTACTCAATTTCAAAAGTAATGAAGTGGACTGAAACGTGCGCTGAATTACAGGTCAGAAGAGCTGGAGTTTATTCCCCTTATATGTAGGTCTCAGTTTCTCAATGTGTAAAATGGGTGAACCGTCCTGCCTGGCTTACAACATTGTTCTAAACAGAAGATAAGTGTACATTGACGCCATAGCAGTTCAGTTTAGGGCACGTTTACACTTCACTGAAAGTCACGGGAGGCATGAAGATTTACTGATTCGGTTTTACTGAACAAAACACCGATAAGGTTTGGAATAACTCAGCGTCATCTGAAGAAGCGTACGGAACATGCTTTCTCCATTAACTACACTGCCTAGGAACTCTAGTTTGACATGAAAAGTCTGAAAACTGAGATAGCTTCTCCCGTGAGCCGTGTTCCTGAATCTAGTTCACATGCCACCTCCTGAGAGGTGCCGAGAGCGAATCCAAGTCCTGTCCCCGCAGATGGGTGCCAGTGACGTCATCGTCTTACGCCAAGAGCACACGTACTCACTTATTGTGCCCGTTGCAAAGTGTGGAATTACTAACTCTGGAATAGAAAATAACCAAATCCATGATGGTTTATTCTTTTACTAGTAAATTACAGCTCTTGGAAAATATGACTAAAGAGTCTGAGCCACAACAATGTCAACTCTGTGTTTAGATAATTTCATAGTTGGTAAAAATATATTCCCACTTACTGCGAATCTACTAGGAGTTTTGAGATTCGATTAAAGAAACATTTTTCCAATGTATGTTCTTTAAAGCATGGGTCCCCACCCTCCAGGCCATGGACTGGTACTGGTCTGGGCCTCTTAGGAAACCACAGCAGGGGGTGAGCCTGAACATAAGGCCCTTGAATCATCCCAAACCATCCACCCGCTTCCCAACCTCCACCTTACCCATGAAACCAGTCCCTGATGCCACACATGTTGGGGACCGCTGCATAGAGCGCTAGTTCTAAGCAGAATTATTAGGTGCTACAAAAAATGTTTCAGAAATGCTGACCTTTAACTAGGCTTCAGTAAAATACGATTTCTCAAGAGTTTTTTATTACGTGTCAATATCAAAGAAGAGAATATATTAGGCAGCACTGCTCAAATGCGTTGGAACACATAAAGCTTTTATCTCATGTGAGCTTGCATTCTATAAAAAAATGCATGGTAGGAAAACCTAAATCAAAGGATATTTAAGACCTGTATAGCACAGTCAAACCACCTGGCTGGTGTAGTCAGGGGACTGTAATTACCCCCCAGCATACTCTCTAAAGCAGTTTTGTTGGTAATGCAAACACCTGCCACAGGGACCTAGATGTGAAATAGTAATTGCTGAAACGTGACTCCAGAGATCTGTACTGTTTTAAAGCAATCAGATACCTGAATAATTATTATCTGCTTATGGACAATGAGTGGGATAAAGTGTCTATTTAAACATTATATAAACACATTATGGGGTTGGTGAAATTAATATCTATAATGAGCTCAGAATTATCAATGACTAAGAGGCATGCAAGACTTGTCATTGGAAGGGGAAGACTTTCTGCTCGTATCCTTTTATTCAGCCACTGAACAATAACTTACTGCGAATCAGGCGTTTGGTGCGTTAGAGGATGGAGAGACAAGTAAAACTTAGCCCATGTCTTCGGGAGGTAACAGTCAGGACAATTGTAATAGAAGAGAAATGAGTGTTATGAGATCCAGGAGGGCAGGGCACAGAAAGCTCTGGTAATTTTCAGCCATAAAGCTAAATTAGTAATATCACCAGGCCTTTCAAACAGTCACTCTTGGTCCAAGTTACAAAGCTGTTTAATATAGATATGAATTGCCCTCAGTGGTTATTAGTAGCAACTAGAATGCAGAAAACTGTTCGTTTGATTTGATTTGGAGCTGCTTCATTAAGGTTGTCTCTATTTTTAGGAAATAGACAGAGAAGGACAGTGAATAGTTTGCAATGAAGATGCATTTATTCCAGAATTGCTTTACTGCTATAATTCTCCATAAATATTGAACAACAATTGATAAGCTAGTCTCCATTCAGAAATTTGCCTTGATTCAGGGTCATCATACCTCTTGGACACTGAAAGTACCAAGATACGTAAAACAATAATTTAGGTTTTGCATACTTGTGCATGGCCTTAGTTTTTGAACTCAGCAAATTTAGAAGAATAGATATTCACAGGCTTGTGATTTTACACAAACATAATTTTTCTAACTTTCATGAATTGAGAAACTTTGCCTTCATTAGATGATTCTGATTCTAGAGTTTTGTTATGTTCATCAAATTTAGAAACTCAGAAATATAGTTGATTTTATAGAAAATTCCATTTTCAAAGAGCAGAACCTTGAATTTATGGGTGGGGGGTTATAGTAGAAATAGGAACATGGGTCATACATTCTATAAGGTGAGCATGTAATTTTTCTGCAAAAATACATTTTGTCCCTGGTACATATGTTACTGAATGCTAAAACCTACTGAAACAATGATCTGAATGTTTCAGTGTTTATTTGGCTGAAGAAAACTTGGAGAGTTTAAGGAGTTGAAAAGGAAATCCTGGCAGTGACAGGAGGATGGGATGGAGAGGGGAATGGAGGAGGGTCCAACAGTCTCTGCAACACCAGGGGTGTAATACATAAAATAGTGATGTGAAAATGACAAAGTGATGACATTCACCAATTCTGAACGTTGCTATGGAAATATTTCTTGCATTACTCCTCTATTATTTTTATTTAGACAAGAAATTATTACTAAGAATATGATTCATTCATTCAACAAATAATTTGTTGAGAGCCTACTATATGATGGATGCCGGCAATAAAATCGAGAAAGAACAAGGACATTATCCCTGCCCTCATGGAGTTTAAGGTTTAGATGTGAAAGTGAAATATTTGAGACCTGATATAGACTGTTTACAAAAATAAAGTGAGCAAAGGGGGGTGAATGAATTCGTACTGTTGCTAGAAGTGGGCTGCTATTAGTACTGAACCAGTAAAAAGAGGTAATTCTATGCTGAGAGGAACTGCATTATTTTGGGTCAAAATAAAGTTGAACTTGAATCATGCACTGGCCATGCACCAGATATCTCATGTGACATCTACTTTTCTCATTGACTGCAATCCCAAGTTCACCTGCATTTTTCTTTGATTCCCTCTAGTATATGACTGCTGCTGCTCCTATGCAAGGGACCTACATTCCCCAGTACACGCCTGTGCCTCCGACAGCTGTTTCTATTGAAGTAAGTCCATCTCTGTGTTACAGAAAGAGGGTCGGAGAGATACATCTCAGCCACATACACTGTGGTCTTCATAACCCAAGGAATCCTTATGTGTGGTTTTTGTGCTGCTCTGAAACTTGAAGTTGCTAGCTCAGTATATAAAACTGCATGCCTTTACTTGGGCAGGCCTAGGTTTTCCTTTGCACATAAAGTAAGTTCATTTGTTAGAAAGGTATGTGGGAAGTGTCATTGTCATATTTAGAGAAAAGATCAGAGACTGAATCTCTACCCCATCAAACGTTAACCACAAATATCCATAAATAGAGAGGGGAAAAAAGTTTGCAAATATTTAAAGGAGCTAGTTCTCTAGTGCCTTGTTACTCAAAGAGTGGCCCCTGGACCAGCATCGTAGGCATCACTGGGGAGCGTGTTTAAACTGCAAACTCTCAAACATAACCCAAACCTACTGAATCAAAATTTGAATGTTTTAAAAAGATTCAGGTACCATTGCTTTATAATGTTATATCAGTTTCAGGTGTGTAACATTATATGTCACCATCTGTTTATACTACATTGTGCTCACCACCAAAAGTCTAGTTTCCCTTTGCCACCAAATGTTTGACCCATTTTGCCTTCCTCCACACCCCTTCTCCTCAGGTAACCACCAGTCTGTTGTCTGTACCTGTGAGTTTGGTTTTGTTTGGTTTGTTGATTTTTCGTTTTATATTCTACATATGGGTGAAATCATATGGGTTTTTTTTTTGCCTTTTTTTTTCCTGGCTTATTTCATTTATCATAGTACCCTTCTGATCCCTCCATGTTGTCACAAATGGCAATATTTCATTTTTTACGGCTGAGTAGTATTCCATTATATACAGGGTGGGGCAGAAGTAGGTTGACAGTTGTGAGTATGCAAAACACAGAGCTTATTCTTGTATTATCATTTTTAATCATTGCTTTATTTTCCATACAAATGACTATTAATGTACTTTTGCCCACCGTGGTATATATATGCCACATCTTCTTTAATCCACTTATCCATTTGGTGTGCAACAAGTGTTTGCTGCTACTGAGGCTTGGGAGATACAGACATTTGAGAGGACAGCACACTATAATACAGGAACCCACAGAGGTCCAGTTTTTAAATATTTTATGTGTTCCACATCCAGACCTGCAGGCCCCAAAGAGTGTGTCAGTATTAAACAGATTTTAATAGGATTTTCAGAATTTTAAGCCCATGTATTTAAAATACATTTTTTTTGCCATACTTAGCTATCAAAAGCATGTAGGACAAGAGGAAATTATGAACCTGAACATTTAAATATAAATCTCTACCACATAGTTGCATTTCTCTGTCTCTGCACCAAAGGTATATACTTAGCTATAGACTTTGAGTGTTTTGATGACTATAAAACAAAGAGACATATTTGTTAGTGTGGCTTATTGGAAACAGTCTAATCATAGTTAAATCTAGGATTTAAAAAGAAGTCATTTATGAATAAAAATAGAAGTACACTGACATATTGCATTGAATTTATGCTTGTAAGGATAAATACTGACTCATTTCCTACATAAAAACACTCACTGAAAATTTGCCAGTATCCATACAAGTAAATACAGATGGAAAGTCCAGGAAAAAAATACACAATACCAAATAGTATTAGCAAAAAATATTGGAATAATATGCTGAGGCTTTTCAGTTTTTAAGGAACTCAGGGATCTTCAGTGATGGAGAGCTGACCAAGAACATTTGAAATCCGATATCGCTGCAGGTGTCCAAGGCTATAAGTAAAACCAGGAGAATTTATTCAGACAGATGCCTTTTTAAGCCTAGTAATTACCAAATAAAACCACCTATGGCTCTCTGGGAAACAAACATATGTTCCTAATGACGACCAACTTCAGAAATTCATTCTTGTTGACATATGTGAGGAACAAGGAAAGAAAGGGTGAGGGAAGGAGAAAATCAAAATTAAGGATGTTTGTTTGGTTCTTTTCTTGAAACGTCTAACTGAATTCCAGGTCATATTGTGAAAAACAAAACAAATCAAATGCCTGAAGGGAGACCTCCTTAACAGTATTCTTTTAAAAAAAATTTGAAACTTTAATGTAGATTTTTATTAAGGTCAGAGTTCATTGTTTTGCCAATCTTAGACTTGGTATGGTACACTATCCCAAAGAAATTATTAATATAATTTTTCCTGTATGAATTTATTGTTAATAACTTACCATTTAATGTGGCTGTATACAACCATGATTTAAAAGTTCTAAGTATGAACAAAATGATTTCTTGACCATTTCACTGCTCCAAGGACTTCTGATAGCAAGGCTTCTTGGTTACACATTGAGTTGGATTTCTCAGGCCTTCTACAAATGTGCTCTGTGGTGCTCCTTTGCATACTTATTGTGGTTTCATGCAGCTGAGTGCAATGTCACTCAAGCCAAGTATAAGAGGGGTATTGTTCATCAGAAACAGGGATCATTGCGGAAGCCAACAAGGCTCTGTGCTCTTATTTGCCTCCTTAGGGTGTTGTTGCTGATACCTCTCCCCAGACAGTGGCACCTTCATCGCAGGACACCAGTGGTCAGCAGCAACAGATAGCAGTGGACACATCCAATGAACATGCATCTGCATATTCTTACCAACAGTCTAAGTAAGTTTGGGCTTTACTGAGCATTTTCCTTCAAGAGCAACCGTCTTGATCTCACTCCCTCATGTTGTACCTGTTAGCTTTTGCTGCAATGAAGACCCCTCAAACTTAGTGATAAACATTTATTCAGTTCATGCTTATGTGGGTTGGCAGTTGGAGCTGACCTCAGTTGGAGAGCTGACTGGACTTGCTCAAGCATCTGGGGAGAGCTGCTGGTCAGTCTTGCAGCTCTGCTTCTGGGCATTGTTTGGCTGTTGGTGGAGTGATGGAAGCGATTGAGCCACATGTTTTTGACTCTCCAGTAGCCTTATTCACACGGAAGGTCAGAATTTCGAAAATGAGGGAAGAAGCCAAAATGACCAGCAATTTTCAGTTCTCTTTGTGACTCATTTGCTGCTGCCCCTTTGGCCAAAACACAACACATGGCCAAACTCAGGTTCACTACCAAAAGGCTTGGATGCAGAAAAGAACACTGCAGCAATTTTTAACAAAAAAATTATGACATATACTTTGGAAAAACTCTAATATTCCCGCATGAAACTGAATAGCGAGCCTATGTTTTGGTCTCCCTTTTCTCATTCTTAAATGAAAACAGTAACACTTTTTTCACAGGGTTGTTTTGAACACCCAGTGACATCACTCT
Source organism: Carollia perspicillata (assembly GCA_004027735.1). NCBI lineage: Eukaryota > Metazoa > Chordata > Mammalia > Chiroptera > Phyllostomidae > Carollia > Carollia perspicillata. The sequence continues at coordinate 23,428 of PVKM010011995.1, read as the reverse complement.
TGAAAAACCATATTGTAAAATATAAAATAACAGAGAGTAGGGTGTTATTCAGGAATATATGGCAAAGCAAAAATCATGTAGTCACAACTACTCTTGAAAATCCTTAAATTGCTTAAGAAAAGTAGAGTTGGTGTTGTGTGAAGTAATTATGTAGATTGCTGCTAGGCAGAGGGGGGTATAAAGGGACTAAATAGTAATGGAAAAATATAATAAAGATTATATATTTAAAAAATAAAAATATGAGAGGTTTTGATAGAAACCAAAGAAATTAACAAACGTTCAGTCCATATACAGATGCCATGCAAACTATTTTTCTTCATAGATAACAACCAAAGGCCTGGTAAACAGAAAATTCCCAGTGATCCTTTCTGTCTGCATAGTGTTGTCCCATTTCTTGATCATCATTCTTCTTTAATATCAATTTATATTTAGAGATTTGTTGGTTGTTGAAAGGTTAATCATGATAATGTAGTCTTCTATATGTGGTTTAGCTTTTAAAGTCACTTCCATGAATTAAATATACACAGAACATGACTTAACCTTACAAATATAAGGTATCATCATCATCATAACTGGTAACACATAGCTTTTAGAGAAAATTTATAGTAAATAAGGCATTTAAAAAGACTCACCTGTGGCCTGTGCGAATCACTTTTACATGCATCAAACAATATGGTAGACTCTGGTGCTTGGTTCCAAGCATATTAGGTGTTTTTTCAGTCTTCTTCATATAATCCGATTATACAGAGAAAGGAGTAGAGATTGGCAATGTGGAAACACAGTGGAAGATGCTAATGGGAGATGAGAGGTGCTGTATTTGCCAAAATCATTTTTCGAGGATTGAATAGGTGAAAGTGGCCTGACTGTTTTAAAGTGTAATGAGGAAAGTGATCCTAGACCCTTCTTGCCAACAATTTAATGATGTCTGGATGAATGATAACTATGCTTTCCTTTATCCAATCAACAATTATTGATTGAGTGTCTACCATGTGACAGGTAGTATTCTACATGCTAACAAAAGACCAATGAAAGAGGTAACTGCCTCCTCCACTCTTGGAGTGTATTTTCTACTAGGAATGGACTCAGAATCAATGGAACAATCAGGAAATAATCAAAAGGAAACAGAATTTCAAAGTAGACTGCCTAAAAAGATTCTTGTGAAAGAAAGTGACTATGTAGATACCTAAGATTTGTATCTGGGAAGGTCTTTCCTATAGGCCTAGTCTGAAAGATAATTAGAGGGTATTCTTGGAGAGTTTTAGAGCAAAAGCATTCTAGACCAATTCAAAGAACTGGAGTGGGCACCTGAGGCTGAAGTGTGGTGGACAGGTCCACAGGGGGAAGAGTTATTGGAGATGAAGTCAAACAGGTTAGATTTTATAGAGCCTTTGGTCCTTCGATAACTTGACTTTGTGTTCAGTGATTATTCTTGGTTTTATGCTAAGTTGGTTAGAAAACCTTTGAAGGGATTTAAAAGAAGAAATGACAACATTTTATTTGTATTTCAGTGACTCTATTACCAATGGAGGCTGGGTATAGAGAGATGCATTTCAAGGATGGCCTCCAGGTTGCAGGTTCCCCCCTCCTGTAATTTTCCAGAACCTCCTCGTCTCCCTGCTTGATTAAACCAGCTTTAGCTGCCCCTGCTTGTCAGCCCACAATGAGATGCTCTTCCTCAGGGTCATCCACACCTTTCCACGATGAGACGGATAGGCAAGTGCTCTGCCTGACCCATCCACCTCCACACGTAGGCCCTGTTTTACTTGTAGTACCTCATGCTGGGTACTCGGCTAACAGACAGGATCTCTGCCCTCCAGGATTTACAGCATAGTATGGGATTTAGATCTGTACATAGACAAGATAAGCAGACTTCAAAGAAGAAACAAGGAAGAGAATGAATAGGGCTCTTTTAAAAAATACTATAGTAAGTCATAGAAGAATGCATTCAGTTTTTCTTGGTTGTATAAGCTTTGGTGGAGGTCGTGGCAACCGGAACTGTGTCTTTCAGGAAGGAGCAATGTTCCAGGTGTAATTACATCTTGACCATATCCAAGGATGGGAAACCTCAAAAGAGTGTTTCATTGAGAAGTAGATACAGAGTAGTAGAATCATGTAAAAAGGCAGATTGGACCCAGCTCCTCCTAGCAGGTGCCATACTGAGGTGCTTGAATAGCATTTTCTTCGTTCTTCATGTGTTTTTCCAGTTGAAGTAGACAATGGATTTGGAAGCAACGGGAACAGTCCTGTTATTGCAATGGCTCAGACAAAAGGGGACAGAGTTCTGAAGTAGGATGGTGGCAAGTGCAATGGTGGGACTGTGTGGTAGGGAGTTACAGTGAAGTAAGAAAAAAAGGAGAACAGGATTTTTAAACTTTAAGTAATACTGTGGAGTTAATGACGCCACTGACAGAGGCCAATGAGACAATATCAAGAGGGTGTGATTAGTGAAGAAAGACAAGGAACTAATTATTCTTATAATGAGTCCATTCAAAGAAGCTTCATTCCTTGAAATATTTGAGGAAGTCTGAACCTGACCTCATAAAATTTTAAGCGTTCAAGGTTAAAACTGGTAGCACCATGGTTATGTTCTTTGAGCCACGAGTTCCTGTGGTTGATAATGAAGAGCTCTCCATGGATAATAAATACCAAGAACAGAAGTCATTCATTCCATGGGCTCATAGGGGTAAAAATTATGGTAAGGCACTTCCTCACTTGAAGGAATTTTCTTTTGCACTCACACAGGACTGTGTGTTACAAGACGTTCCACAGGGTGTGCTCGCTGCTGCAACACGACAGATACGAAAGCACCCTGGGACATAGGACGTTTCAAAATGTGTGACATGTGAAAATCACTTGCATTGCTTTGTGGACATTTGTTTAAACGTGGAGAAAAAAATTAACAGGTTCTGTTTATATTCTCAACTTCTTCCTTTTAACAACACTACAAAGTGCAAAAAGCTTTTGACTTGAAATAGCAAAACGATAAAATATTGAATGAAAGCAAAGACAGTATCCTAAGTCTGATAAATAGGTGGATGGCAATCACTTCTAAAATGTTATAAAAGGCCCTGGCTGGTGTAGCTCAGTGGATTGAGCACGGGCCTGCGAGCTAGAGGATCGTGGTTCGATTCCCAGTCAGGGCACATGCCCGGGTTGCAGGCCAGTTCCCAGCAGGGCACGCACCAGAGGCAACCACACATTGATATTTCTCTCCCTTTCTCCTTCCCTTCCCCTCTAAAGATAAATAAATAAAATCTTAAAATAATAATAATAATAAAATAAAATGTTATAAAGTAAGACATTAATGTGACTCTGTCCAAGTTTTTATCAATTTCAGCCAAGGGAAGTTGACCTGTGACATGGTAAGACATGAGATTCTTCAGAACCATTCAAGGAAGACTCCAAAAATCGAGCTCAGCATTTGGGTTATGTAAACACCTGAGTTTGTTTGATTATATCACCATCCCTGTGAAATGTTTAGGGATGCAAGAGCACCCACTGTGGCATTTACTAAAGAAACATCCGTTAGAAAGAAGACACATGACAATTTATGCCATATGCCCTATACACACTTGATACAGTCCCAGTTCTAGTCTTTTAAATAATCTAAAATCATGGAAAATTCACTCGGATTACATTCTACCATTTTCTAGACATAGTACTATGTTAGTCCTTGAAAGGCCAAAGAAATCTACTTGAAATCTTGTTTTGAGGTCAAGTCACAAGGCAATATCCCTCAAGTTGTAAGCTACACAGTTCTCTACACAGCTCCACCTCTCCTGTTCATGTAGAGTGGTGAGTAGTTCTAAAATATTTCTGATAACCCATGTTATCTTGAGTGCTACAAAGTTTACCAATGGCAGCTTACTTCCAGCATCATTGTGCTGTCATGCCCTTACTTACTTCCATCAGGCAACCCATTTCTAACAATTATTATGTTAATTGAGATATGGATAGTTTAAAGTGCTTGTACAGACCTCTGGCATCTCCTTAAATGATGGCTGACCTCCTGTGGGCTGTGACATTCCAATTAGCGTGCCCATGAACAGCAGTTTAATTCATCATCACACATACATGTAACATCATCACATCTATACTAAAGGTATTTTTAAGTAAATTAGCAACATCACAGAAGGTCTCAGGATAAAAGTTTAAGAAATATAAATGCTATGCACAGGAATACAAAGTTTATATTTGGGAAATATGTCGGCAAATATTTTAACATTCCAAATTCTACTTTACCAGCTAAAAAACAGGTCTTCGTGCTGCTTTTTTTTTTTCCCCTATTGTTAAAAGAGCCATTACCGCAAAAGAGACTCTGGTCTCTTAACCCAAAAGGGAAAACAATGATACCTGTGGTTTATTTTGGAATTTCCATGGAAATTCCCATTCCTGCCCAACTTATCCGTTTTTCCTTTGTCACTGATGGGTTGTCACTCGTCCCTTCGGAGCCTCCTTTTCCTCTACTTTAAAGTGAGAGATTGGATTGTTCTCCGAGACTGTAACTCAGATCTCTAGTACTGAGGAAGGATTAGCCATGCTTCCTGGAGTCCGCTGGGGAGGGTGGGCAGAAGCAGTTGGGAAACAGTGCTGGAACCTCAGTGAATGCTTTCTTAATTGCAGTTCTCTTCAAAGCTATTTAAATGCTAATGACTATGACCCCCTAGAGGGCCAGACAAAATATTTGAAAGGTTTTACTTCCTGAAAGATTAGTGTGTCCTGCCCTCCTCCTCTAGCATTCTAAGTTTTATTTTTTTAACCTGTAAAATTATTAAAGAAATCTAGCAAAAATTTTTATTGTCCACATGATGATGCTTTGGATATGAATTTAAAAGATTACATTCTTTCCAATACTCTTTTTTCTATTGGCTACCCTTCTCTGTTGGGGCCCTAAACACATACTTGGTTTGTTGTGTGGTTTTTCCTGGACTCTGGGCCACAGAATCCTTCTTTTCACAGGGCATTATGAAGTGAGGCTGGTCCGCCAGGAACGACGCAGGGGGATACTGCGTTCTTAGATCAACTCTAGGACTTCTTCCAGCTCTGAAAGTCTAGAATTCCAAGATTGCGCCTTGCTACTTCCTAATCTACTCACAGTGCTTTTCTTTATTTGTGTGGGGGGAGGAGAAAAGTGGGTGCAAGAAGAGAGAGTTCAAAATGACTGTGATCTTAAATTCAAACTCCTAGTCTTCCAACATCCACACTGACCTTAGAAGGCCCTTATCTCAGCCCCAGTATGGCAAGGTCTTTTTATTCTTCGCGTCTTCTCTGGCTGACTGAACTGTCGTGACCACCAGCCCCCTGTACATTGTAAGTACGTCAATGATGTGTACGTTGTACCCTTGGCTGCCATGTTCACGTGTCCTGTAAGCTTGCAATAATACATTTTGTTTGCACAGAATGTTATAGTTGGCAAATAATTTTTATGCTCATTCACACAGACACATACATCCTTTTAATTTGCAGCCAACTTTATTTCTAAAATAATCTCACTGTCCAATTTAAAGCACTCTTGTCTGTTATAATCACAGCCTTGAAAATTTAGAAAACTACTGTGTTTATGGATATACATAAAAACCTCTGTTTTTATGGATCATCAGTAGTCATTATTTAAATGTGCACCTTCACACTTTACCTGGAACAGAGAAGGGAGACAGGAGTGAATTCGGTTCTAATAAAGAGCAGTACTGTTTTCCTTCAAACTTCAGCTAGCAACCATGAAAATGTCAAGTACAACCACTGATCTCTCCTCCTTTGCTTCATGCAGCAATGAGACTACTTGAAGGACTGAGCGAGTGATGGGAGAGGGCTATCAGAAACATTTGTGTAGGGTTATAAAACTTGACAATAGCTCCAGCTTAGCTCAAAAATATGGATGCTTGGAGACCAGTGCACGTGCCACACCTGAGCACTGCAGGTGTTCCCTGACCGTGTAGTCCACTGAGGAAGGCACCGTTCACTGAGAAGCTCCTCCAGAGATTCGTGGTATTTCATCCATTTCCTACTCCACGCACAGTAAAGCCAGGGGCAAAGATGGCACTAGGAGCAAAGAATAGATTTAAAAAATAAAACAAGCAAAAACACAAAAAACATAAAAGATGGATTTTTAGAGATAAATGGAGTAAGTGTACATTTTACAAAGGCCTAGAGAGAGATCAAATATATAGCATGGTTTCCATGACTACTACTTCTAATAAAATGTCCCTTATTGTTGCTGCTACTATGGAAATTTTAATTGCATTTTTTCTTAGAAGAAATCTCATTTTCCTGCATAACTCAGAAAAATGTATTTCTAGAGACTTAAACTATTAGTTAAAAATGGATATATTCGATTTACCAACTAGACATTTTCCTTACGTGATTCTAGATACAAGGTAATCTGGGTGCAAGAGCCATAGCGGACTCCTGAGAGGGCTTCTTGCAAAGTAGGAAAAGCATTCCTGCCTGGTTGGGGTGGCTTAGTGGATTGAGCACCGGCCTCTGAACTGAAGCCTCACAGTAGTTTGATTCCCTGTCAGGGTGCAAGCCTGAGCAGTGGGCCAGGTCCGCAGTTGGGGACGTGTAAGAGGCAACCAATTCATGTTTCTCACCCTCTCTTTCTCCCTCCCTTCCCCTCTCTCTGAAAATAAATAAATACAATTATTTTAAAAAAAGAAAGAAAGAAAACACATCCCCTCTGACTCATTACAGGCTAACTTTCAGATGGATTAAAACATTGTTGAGGGCTTCTTGTCAATTTGCATGAGGCCCACCTGTTCAGGCTGAACGCAGGCCTGCACCAGCGCAAATAGGTCGAGCAACACATCCATGGCTAGAACTTAGCCCCACTGGGCTCCCTCAGCCACGCATCTCATACCGTGAACAACCTGGACAGCCATACCCAGCACCCTGGAGGTTCCCCTACTAAACTGAGCAACTGGGCATCAGAAGGACCTGCAGAGTGCTGCGAGAAGGTGCTTCGCCTGCGTACATAGGACCTCCAGATACTTTAACGATTCTTCTTTTTATAGCATACCCCTCATATTATTTAGCAAAATTCTGATCTGTGAATGGACAATCTAAGAGTAAAGGTCCCCCCACTAAAAGCTCAGTCCTACAGTACAGATGGAGCAGGAGCGGAAGATATTATTTGGGCTGGGCTAGGCAAAGTAGCATATAGTAAAAGAGATATTTGTCACGTTAAACACCTATTATGTGCATATCTCTCTGCCAGACTTCTGGACAATATAAAGTAAAATAAGATAGAGTCTTTGCTCTCAAGAATTTAAAATCTCGATGAGATGAATAAGCGAAGAAGAGGAAGAGAAGAGGGAAAGTGAACAAAACTGCATTGCCCTCTTAGCAGCCTTACTTAATTACTTGGGTGATTACTTCGTGGGCACACAGGTAACACACCATCCATTGCTGTGTCTTGGGGATGTAGTAGGGACTCGCATATGTGCCGACTGGGTGAATGATGAATCTCTTGGGAGTTATGAATGGATTTCTCAAAGACTTTCTGGGGAGGGCTACAACATATAAGCCAGGCAACAAAAAATAGGTTCCATTCACAGAGGGAATATTTTCTATCTGGGTATATTTGTAATATTTATTACTTTAGAATTGACAGATATTCTTGACCTATAAGCCTTGATATTTGATGTGAACACGACTTCTGACTTGAGTTTATATTTGGTGTGAAAGCGGCAGAATTTTACTTTAAGCAGCCCAGTGTGTTTTTACAACTTCATTGATGACTGTTATTTTTCAAGAGCGTGGTATCTTTTAAAGAGACCTCACTGGAAAAGAGCACAGAAGGGGATTTCAAAGCTCCTTTGATTTAATAACCACTCTTATTCAATTGCTTTCGCAGACCATAAACAAGACTGAAGAATGTCCGTCCGAAACTTTGCCTTGAATGAAGAAACTTCATTGAACAAGAAGTTGGCTTCCAGTTTGCACAGGCGTCAATGGAATGCTTTTTTTTTTTTTAATTTTGTACTATACCCAATGAAAACAACGCATTTTGTGTGCTGTGCAAATGGGTCCTTCATGTGGTCTGACAGTTTATTTTTTGCCATCATTTTTTTAATTAAAGTAAAAAAAATCCCAGAAGAGGAAAAATGAAAACAAAACAAAACATGGAAGGTTGACATTTTATCTGGAAGAACATTTGAATACAGAATTGACCTGAAGGTGTAGATAGATTTTTTTTTAACAAAAAATCTGATGTCAAGAGGTGGACAAGCAGAAATGGAAACAAATTGTCTTCCTCGTAATTAAGCTACTCTTCCTTTTTTTTCTTCTTGTTTAAATGTGGGTTGTTTTTTAATTTTTTTTCTTAGAAATATTTAGGTAAGGTTTATCTTGAATCTTAATTGCCTTAATTTTAAGGACGTCAAAGGCTCTCGAGGCAAGCTGTCAACGTCTTGTTAAAAAAAATCAAGAAAGAATTGAAATATTGTGCCGGCTTTAACTGGTACAGAAGCTTAAGACTATGAGTTTTTAGGGTGAAAAAAAAAACTGTACAGTTTAAAAGAAAATGTTTTTCTTCATTTGAAGAAAATTTGTTGATAAAAGAAACCATGGCAACTGCAAGAATTGGAAAAATGCTGGGACTTTTCCTGAACTTTGTCTTAAGTGTTGAACCATTTGGAAGGCTAAAACATTTTATGGTAAAGTTATTAAGGTTGGTTTAAAAACAACTGCATTAGAAATAATGCGTGTTTGGGGGGCAGAATGCAGAATTTTTTAATTTACAAAGCGTGATTGCTAGCAAAAGCATTAGTGCTTTTTATCTGCAGTCTTTTTTATGAGCTTTACAAAGTTTTTAGTCAGCTTTGCTTGTCACATTGCAAAACCTAGCTTAAAAGCATTAAAAAAAAAAACTTAAGTAGATAGGAGCTTATGGTCAAAAGTGCAAAACAAAACAAAACAAACAAAAAAACAAAAAAAGCAATAGATAGAGAAATTGTTGACAATTTCTGTAGTCTTTCCTAGTTGTGATCAAATTCAGCCTATGGATGGCCTATTTTATACCAAAGATGAAGTGGCACCCTATTGCAGTCCAGAAGATAGAGGTTGTTTTTCTTTACTTTTCTTTAAAAAAAATTTTATTTGACCTACATGGCCGGACCAGTTCTTAGTTTGTCGTTTGTTTAAACTACCTTCCACTGGTATTTTACATACTGCAAAAAAAAATTTTTTTTGTCTCTTCGTGGACAGCAGAAGCTCGCACCTGCTGTGCCCGGCAGTGTCAGCGTGAAGAGTTCTGGATACCAACTGATAGAGTCCCGTGGCTTTCAAGTCCACGAGCCTTTCCAGTTCTTTGCTAGCTGTCTTGAATAGTGAAACCTATACTGACGGCCACCAATAAGCTAAGACACTTTTTTAACAGGTTGAAATTTCTTTTTGTGAATTTCGAACTAAAGACACTTCCTGAACCTGGTCTGAAGGGTCACTTGTTAAAAAAAAAAAAGCTTAGTGATATTGTGTTAAACGGTGAGTGGTTTCCTGAAAAGGTCTCATTGTATTTGTAACAATAGTCTTCCTTCTAAATTCCAACACCTCTCCATTTTGTCTTTGCACCTTAGTCTTTGTTGTGACCCACCATGAATAATCACCCTGATTCCGCAGTGGGGAAGGGAGATCTTCTTTTTGCCTTTTTTCATTGTACTTTCATATCCTGGTGTTGTCAGAAGAAAGACAAAATAGACCTTATTATTTCAGTTTAACTCTCTGAGGGAAGTAGGACCAATAAGATTGAGGATTCTATTAGTGGAATTTAGGTAAGCTTTTGAAATGCTGGTTGACAATCAAGAAATTATATGATTGATATTAATAAGAACCAAAACAATTGGGTTTGATCAATCATTAAAGCCAAAGGGATATATTTGCATTGAGGAGGATGCAAAATTGTGTCTAAAATGAATTAAATCGATGTAACAAACATCTCTGCATATTTGGTTCATGAAATCCGTATCCAACCCGTACAGTTTCACTTGAAACAAAAGGCAATGAAACGTTCTTCACTGAACTAGCCCTAGAATTGCTTTCTGAATGAATCATTAGAATCAAATAAGGAAATTCTTTTCACAAACTGTCAGAGGAACCTGTCTTAGTCCAGAAAGAGGAGGGAAATGCACCGAGTGCACTGTAACAGAAAACAGAGTAGGCTTTTAAAAACTTTTTTTAAAATTTAAAACATAAATCATAGTCCCATTAGATCAACAGGAGTAATGAGTTTGACTTCTATGAAAGTGTCAATATTTCACCATTTATGACATACAAAAAAAGCCTAGTGCTGAAATAGACCTGGTTCTCTTATTTGCAACATCATGTACTAGAAACTCAAATCGTGAGAAAAACTCCCTATCTTTATGGTCAAATTAGAGGTGAAAAACATATCCAAGAAATGGTAGCATGCTACAGAGAAATACGGACTGGTCACACCCATCCTTATGGTTTTCCATGCTTCAGTGAGAATCCAAGGTTTCTACTTTTTTCTGTTCCATCCTTCAGCCTCTCTTGTATTTTAAGGGTGGTGCTTAAATTTTATCTTTGAAAAGTGGGCCCCCAAGTTTCAGGGGGTGAGGCAAACATGTATGGAAACTGCGTTTTCTGTTTCTTTTTTTCACTCTCTGAACTCTTTGTATAAATAAGGGTTATCCTGGGCATAATTCATTTGAATATGAAACCAACGTGTTTTCTTTTGTTTCTGTAAAAAAAAAAAACTTAATGTGATACAAAGAAAGTCTCATTTATACAATCAACAATGAGGCTAAGAGGTAGCTACCATGTGGCTGATGAATGTGCCTAGGTAACTTCCTGTTTCTATTCAAAACTACTGCTTTATTTATACATTCAGAAACATTTTTTTCAACTATGAAATTTCAATGATCTCAATTTTTTTAAGCCACTTCAGGCAAAAGGAAATTACCTGTCATTTTATGTATCCATGTGTGTTTTGTGTTTGGGCTTTTTACATCATGCCATTCTACAGAATGTCTCATTTCAAATCAAAAAGAAAAAAAGAAGGAAAAAAATGGCACATGTTCAAATTTACATCTGTCATCTTCCCTAATCATTGTTTTTAAAAGTCATGTCTTTGGGGCGGGGGAAGCATCAACAGGTAAGCAGCATTACACTGTGTGAAAAATAAAACAAGCCAAAATATGTGTTCAATATATGCAGACATCAGAATCCTATTTTGGTTATTTTAATCCTCTTTAGGACTCTACTCATTTGGTTTAAGTATTCTGGTCCACCAGGTTTTCAAGCCTTTGCTCAAATGTTCGATTTTTCCTTTCAACTTCAATTGCTGAGGTTTCATCTAAAGCTTAGGAAACAAACTAAAGCCAGAATCCAAGTGGGATAAACACTATCTCATCCAAACTCTAGTGTCGTGGTCAGTGGAGGAGTGCGGTGGTTTTAAATAATGATAAGGCACTGTCAGGGGTGTCAAAGTGTGCCCGGCGACTGGGGGCTCCTCGTGCACTGCCCTGTCTCCGGGAGACATTGTGGCCCCTGAGTGAGCTAAATGTAATAGTAGCAGGGGCTGGTGACTCTTTGCCTTTGAACACTGGCAGGTCTTGAATATTGCAAGTGGCATAATATTCTTAAGAAAAAAACAAACTCCAGTTTGGTCAGGGCTAGTTTGTTTCCTTGGTAGATTTCAGTTGTTCGGGTGTGGTCTCCATGCTTCACTTGAATCAATTCTTCCTGTGACCTTAATGGCTCTGCTACATTTGATGTATAAGACTCACCTTCATCCTTTTCTAAGCACTCCTCTCAGAGCTGGAAGGCTGAGAGCATTAGGTGGCTGGATGAAACAGGAAGTTCACTGTACCGATAGAATACAGCAACCCTTTGCAAAACTGCTTTACAAGTATTTCCGATTCATGTATGATCAAAAAAAAGTACTTAGTTTTTTTTTTTTTTGCAAAAAAAAAAGCAACTGTTTGAATAATTGGTATGCCAATTACATACCTATGTATCTTTTACAGTGGCCTAAAGTCTCCATTAAGGCAAAGTGAGATTTCATTTAAATAGCACCTGTGCCGTCTTCTTCACGATTGAGAAGCTTCAATGCACTGTCTAGACAGATTATATTATTACGAGGAGACTAAAAGTACATTTGACAATTCAGCCTCATGCTTAATTTGAGCACACAAACCGTTACAGAGGAGCTGATAAGGAGAGAGAAATTCTTCAGCAGGTTACAGTGATAATTGTTTTCATGTGACATAAAATCAAATGAAAGGATAATATTTATGTATGCAAATATCAACACTCAGCACATTTGAGGATCATGTCAAAATAAAGTGAACACCTGTCACGGAGCCCTTGATCTGCACTATCTCATGCACAGTAGGGAATAAAGGATGAGATTTGGTTTCCGAGTCGTTGTGGCTGAGCATGCTTCAACCTTCTGAGCTTGCTGGGACTGACGGCCTCTCACTCCGGTCTACGGGACTGATGGAATTGGAGCAGGCTCATTGATTTTGTCCACTATCCCCTTCCTGTGGCAAAATGATAATGGGATTTCATTAATGAATCAATTCGTTCTACAAATGACATCCACGGTGGCATTGGAAGACAGCTGAGTCTAACTCAAATTTAACAATTTTTACCAAATACTGTAAAATATGTAATTAGTCTTTTTATCCAAGTGCTCTTGGGCATGGCTGCCCTCTGTGGATTACATGGTTCAGGAGAGTATGAAAGCTAAATAAATATAAGATCCCAGAGTGGCTCCCCAAATCTTTTATGGTGTAGGGCAGGGAGCTCTCCCCAGGTTGTTGGCATCTTTTATCTTTGTTTGTATACCCCAGTACATGCACTCCCTGCCGCACACACACACACACACACACACACACACGCGCGCGCGCGCGCGCGCGCGCGCGCACGAGGATGAGTGGCTTCTCTATGTTCATTTCTTTGTATTTCCGGGAAGAAAAATCACGTTTCAGGAAATGCTTCTTACACCCAGGAAGCGGTAAGGCTGAAGCAGAGGGGAGACCTCGCTAGGCGTCTGCAGGGAGGACCCTGGGTGGCCCAGTCACGCTCTTCTTCCGTCCCCTTCACTCCACTGCGGGGTGAAGGTTCAGCCCACGACTGACCCTTGCAGAACTCCAATCACTCTCAGTTTTTGAAGGGCTAATTGTCTACTCCGTGGTTTTCTTTTGTCTTTTCTTTTCAACTCTTCAGACTCGGGTCTCTATTTCTGTTTATTAACGTTACCCTGGGGGTAGAAAAAGAAACAGTTGGAAGTAAAATTCAAATCAGTCTATTTTGCTTCTTGTTAAGTATTGGCTGTTTGAAGGAGTTGAAAATCATTTGTAAAAATTAATGTCAGAGCATTATATACCATTGATTTTTATTACCCGTGAGGGCCCTTGCCCCTTTCCCCATCCACCACAAATAATTGAGAGTTGGCTGTATTCTTGCAGAATATAAAGGAAAACATGAGCAGAGAATTGGCTCCCCTCACAAGAAAAGCTGTTTGGGTTTTGTTCACTTTTGAAATTTGAACCAGTAGAAAAGGTCAACTCGAAATTCAGTTATGAGAATATAATAGCAGCTCTTGGTTAAATACACACTCCTATCCTTATCTTAAATCTTTCACACGCCAAAAAAAATGCATTGTTTGAGGTTTTTTGACTTTGCATCACTGTATTAAAGCTGAATGACCTTAACACTCCAGTGGATTTATTTTAAAAATCATTTCAAATTTAAATAGTGTACAAGGTGTAGCATCAGTGTTACACTTTGCATTTTAAACCCTCTGGTCTTAGATTTTTGAGAAAGATGCTCTCTCCTCCCCCCTAAATATGTTATTTCTTCATATGTAAAAAAGGAGTTATTTCAGACTTTTCAGGAACTGTAAATACTATTTTGAAGAGACACTTGAAAAAGTGTTCTGCACTCTGGACATCAATGCTTTCATTTCTCTAAAAAGAAGACGAATTAATTGGAATCTTAATTTAAAAATATATAGGTAAAAGTGTACTGGCTATGAGATTCTCAGTTTCTAAAAGAAAATGGGACACAGCTTTTTTTAAAAAGAAAAAACCCTTGTTTCAGGCCATATTTGACTTCATGGAACTTCTGAAGCATCACTTAATTTTGAACTTAATTTAAGAGCTTTTTGTACTGCTGTCTCTGACTGTCATGGAAAGTTCTGTGATTCTCTGGTGTTTCTGGTTTTATTTTTAATATTTCCATCTGTACCACAGTCAAACTAGCTACCATTCCCCCCATTCCTTGGGCTTTCTGTAGATCAGTGGATGTTAGGTTTAAACTTCTGTTTTCTTTGATGAAGCTTTCAATAAAAAATGAAAATAAAATCAACCAAGAAGGGCCATTGTGTTCTTCTTTACCCCTCCAGAGATGTGCTGCAAAAGGGGCTGGTGGCGGGGGAGGGGAGTGAAATGCCTGTACGTATTAAATTACAAATACTGCTGGCTTCCTACAGAATTCCTCAAAGAAGGAAGCATCCGTGGAAACAAAAAGTGAGAGAGGAGAAAGCATTCTGTTCATGCAAGGAGGCATGAGAAAATCACAATTTGGAGGCTCCAGCGGAAACAGACTTTAGACCTTACTAGGACCTGATACACCCTTCCCACTTTTTAGGCTTAGGGATTTGGTGATACATATGCCTAAGGAATACCAGCTACTTGATGTGTCTTGTGTGAAGACCAGGAGATAGGGAGTGATATGTAACACTAAAAACACTTTTCTTGACACCTGTGGCTTTTATCCCTGCAAAGATTACATTCCAGGTCAACCAAAATCAGAAGTGTCCATTGCTCACGCTATGAATGGTTATTCACGGTTAACAAATAATCAGAAACTATATTTCTCTGGTCCAGAATAATCTAAACTAAGTTGGAGCTCCTATTCAAGGAACAAAATATTCTGTGCTATAATATGCATTTGCTGTATTGTTGAAGAACATTTAATTCTGCTCTAGAAGACAGGAAAACAAATGCGATGACTAAAATTAATATGATGTGTTAAACACAACAAAGTGAGTAACCTTTAAGAAAGATGAAGTAATTAGAGCATGTGAGTGTGAAGAAATAGAAAAGCAAAAAAAAACACATTATATATTTACGATGCACTAAATACACAAAAAGCACCATGTAGTCATGACACCCTACATATGCATACGAAATGTGAGGCACTGAATATTTTTGAGGTCTTGATTAGGTCACTTTTGTAACTCATAGCCGCTCATCTGGGCAACTGGTGAATTTCAGCTACTTGTGTTTCTGTCTCTCAGAGGGGGTGAGCACATTTCACTGACTCCTTCCCTCTGTCACCTGCCTTGCTCAAACCAGATCCCTGGTCCTTGCAACACACCATCCTTGGGAAGGGAAGATGGGGCAGAGGGAGGAGCAGGAGATAGGAACCCTGCGGAGCACTAGACTAGTGTGGCCCTTCCGCTCCTTTTGCACCCGACCTTACATGACCTAACCCACTCTTGGATCTGCCCTTGCTCCACGTTGCAGCCTTTAAACTGATTTGATAAGCCCTGTGTTTCCAGCACACAGTATGGGGTAAAGTAGGTTCCCTGTTCATATGGAAAATAATACAATAATTAATGAATAATTATACAGAATACTCTGTGTTTCCTGCAATCACAGCTGGAAACCTACTGTTGCCCACCGTGTGTTTTATTTGGCCTGTGAATCCTTCTGTTCCATGACCTTGAGTGCAACTTGACTGAGAGTGTACTTGGAGACTACTGCCACACCAACGTATTTTCCATGTGACGTTTTCATGCTTTAGAATATAAGTGCCCAAGAGGGTGCAGAGCTAGCCAGCCAGTGTCCAGGTTCAGGTTGTGAGTGTGTTATTTTTATCCTTTTTCCCTATGTGAGTATCTGACCACATTGTACTTCTGGGCAGAAGAGAAAGCGGAAAGTGAAAGTTGGAAGAATAGAATTACTAGAGACTATAAGAAAGTGAGACTGGAATAAAGATCTTGAATTTAATTTTACCTACTTTCCATCTGGGTTTTTTAATGGTTCTTTTATGTTGTTTGTTTGTTGTTGTTTTTTTTTCAGGAATTATAGACTTTTAAGAAGACGATAAAGCCACCACCAATACCCATATGCACAAATTTTTTGCAGGACATTTGGGAACTTTCAGAAATGCATCCCTAGGCTTTTGGTTAAAAAAATCCTTTCTTTCAAGATATAAAGATAAAAGGAAGAAGACTAGAGAGTGAAGAAATGCAGCCTCTGTTGTATACAAAAAAAAGAAAACATGATTTCTCGACCTCATATCTATGTATTTTTTAATGTTTTAAAATTTTCTCCCAGAATAACTCAGTGTTGGGTCAACTCTCAATAGTTTCAATAAGGTTCACATTCAATAATGCTTTTTTAAAGGGATGCTGACAAAGATAACTCCTTTAGCTTCTCTCCAAAGTTAGCAAAGTGAAAAGTAGCATAGCAGAAACTTAATCTCAGAGGATGTAATTATTTCTAAATTATCTGCACAGGAGTGTCATTTACAGTCTGGATGAAAAGGTCTCTCATATATCAAAAGGCTGTCTTTCCATTTAAATCCTCAGAGACACTGGGTGCCTCTCCTCTCCCAAGACCTTTGTCCCGCCCTGAGGAAGTTGCAGGTTACTGCGGTGGCAAAGTGGTCACCAGGTGGCGCTGCTGCATTAGGGTGCCGGGGATTCCAAACCCAAATCCAGATTCTGTATTCCCAGACAAAACGGGCATGGTGAGGTGTTGCTGTGGGAGCAAGAGGCACCATTAACTGAGCCCTTACTCTGTGCCAGGCACCGTGCCACGTTCCCCGCATACCTGACTTCACACAACCCTCGCCAGAGTGCTCTGAGGAGGTCCTGCCGTTGTCCCCATTTTCCAGATGAGTTTCGGAAAGTTGGGCAACCTTCCCAGGAACGGTACATCCAGGAAGGGCCAGACTGTATTTTTAAAAACGCAACCAAAATTCAACCCCTGGGTTCTAGGGTTTCATCTTCCGCAGTGACTTTGGGAAATGCCAAAGTGGAAGACATTTTCATTTTCAGTATCTTTTTCAAAAGTTCGCCTCCCTTGGCCTGAGATTATGTGACCTCTGTGGAAGAGGGCATTGGACGTCATTCTAATCATCTTGGATACAGAAGCACAACACAATTCACATTTTCCATCCCAGAAATAACTTGCTGTTTCAGTCATCTCTGTGATTTGTTCTGGAAGGAAAGAACCTATCTACCAAATAGATAGGCATAACTTTTCATTGACTCATTCATTTAGCAGTGCCCAGCACAGGGACACTCCATAAATATTATAATGATACAGAGATAAGGCAGACGTGGTTCTTGTTTAGTGGAATGTCTATTCCAGTAGGCAGTGGCTGTGACAACATTGTGGTGTGAAATAACCCCTGGAAACTGTGTGGGCAATATGTTTCACCCTTTGGTGGCTGGATGCAAAGTGAATGGGACAGCTGCCTGGTCTGAATGGAGTCGTCTGCTCTCACCTCCAGGTGAGAAAGATCTTCCAAGCTCCTTGCCATTGCCTTTTTCTTTCTTTTTTTTTAAAATACATTTTATTGATTTTGCTATTACAGTCGTCCCATTTTTTTCTCCCTTTTATTTGCCTCCACCTTGTACCCTCCCTCCCACCAGCATTCCCCCGTCTTAGTTCCTGTCCTTTGATCACATACACAAGTTCGTTGGCTTTTCCACTTCCTCTACTATTCTTAACCTCTCCCTCTTTTGTACCTACTGTTTATGCTTCTGTACCCTGTACCTTTCCCCCATTACCCCTTCCCCCTCCCTGCTGATAACCTTCCATGTGATCTCTATTTCTGTGATTCTATTCCTGTTCTAGTTGTTTCCTTATTTTTTCTTTTATTTTTTTAGGTTAAATTGTTGATAGTTGTGAGTTTGTTGTCATTTTACTGTTCATATTTTTTATCATCTTCTTTTTCTTAGATAAGTCCCTTTAACATTTCATGTAATAAGGACTTGGTGATGATGAACTCCTTTAACTTGACTTTATCTGGGAAGCACTTTACCTACCCTTCCATTCTAAATGATAGCTTTGCTGGATAGAATAATTTTGGATGTAGGTCCTTGCCTTTCATGACTTTGAATACTTCTTTCCAGACCCTTCTTGCCTCCAAGGTCTCTTTTGAGAAATCAGCTGACAGTCTTATGGGAACTCCTTTGTGGGTAACTGTCTCCTTTTCTCTTGCTGCTTTTAAGATTCTCTCCTTATCTTTAATCTTGGGTAATGTAACTATGATGTGCCTTGGAGTGTGCCTCCTTGGGTCCAACTTCTTTGGGACTCTCTGAGCTTCCTGGACTTCCTGGAAGTCGATTTCCTTTGCCAGTTTGAGGAAGTTCTCCTTCATTATTTGTTCAAATAAGTTCTCAATTTCTTGCTCTTCTTCTTCTCCTTCTGGCACCCCTATGGTTCAGATATTGGAATGTCTAAAGTTGTCCCAGAGGTTCCTAACCCTCTCCTCATTTATTTGAATTCTTATTTCTTCATTCTATTCTAGCTGAATGTTTATTTATTCTTTCTGGTCCAAATTGTCAAGTTGAGTCCCAGTTTCCTTTCTGTCACTGTTGGCTTCCAATATATTTTCTTTTATTTCATTTTTCATAACCTCCACTTCTTCCTCTGTTTTTCAACCATACTCAGCCATTTCTGTGAGCATCCTGATTACCAGTGTTTTGAACTCTGCATCTGATAGGTTGGCTCTCTGTCTTCATCACTTAGTTGTATTTTTTCTGGAGTTTTGATCTGTTCTTTCATTTGGGCCATATTTTTTTTGTCTTGGCACTCCTGTTACATAGTAAGGGGTAGAGCCTTAGGTATCCACCAGGGCAAGGCAACCCACATCGCTGTATGTGGGGGAAGGGTCGGAGGGGAACAGTGTCACTTGCTTGGCTCTTGGCCAGTTTTCAGTCACTTCTCCTGCTTCCCACAAGCAAATTGGGCCCTTCTGGTGCTGGTTCCCAGTGGGTGAGTTTGTGTATCTTCTAGGACTCTGTGGGTCTCTCCAGTGAATTCTCCTATGAGGCTGGGAGTTTCTCCCACTGCCACAACCCCCACAGATTTTTACAGCCAGAAGTTTTGAGGCTTCACTTCCTCACACTGGAATCCTGGGTTGCCCAGTCTGTCTTGCTCCCCAGTTGTTCCACCCAGTTTATCTGCACACAAATGTGGGACCGCCCAGTCCTCCAGCTGCCTCCTGGCCACACATCCTCTCCACCCTGGCTGCCTGTCTCCACCCCTCTTATCAGTCTGGATGGATGTTTCTCCTCTAACTCCTTGGTCATTGGACTTCCATACAGTTCTATGTTCTGGAAGTTCTCATCATTTTTTGTTTTTAAATTCACTGTTGTCCTTCTTTTGGTTGTACAGGGAGGCAAAGTGTATCTTCCTACACCTCCATTTTCCCTTTGCCTGGTTCTTAGCAGATACTTCACAATTACCCTTTCCTCAAATCATCTAGAACATTCAACTCTTTGACAGTAAGGAGAAATCAGCCATTCTTGTCACAACTCTATAACGACCATTATTTATTACCTCTGGTCTTTTCACAATCATACAAGGGAAACACTGGCCACATTTTAAACTGGGGTTTCAAAAAGGTACATGAGTCATCCATGTTTCCATGGTGCAAGCTTAGGACCAGCTAGATACAAAGCCAAAGATTTTCCTCTTATGCAGTGCTGCATTCGCTGATGTGACTTAAAGAGATACATTTCTTGTCCAAAATAACTTTTCTATTACCTGACATTCCACCATTATCATTTTATTCTTGATCATAAAATATTGGAAAAAGTACTGAACAGGCATTGAAAAGATCTAGAAGTCTCACTTTAGGTGTACTACCCACAAAACATTTTTTTCTTTCTCTCTTTAAGCTCTAGCTTCTTTATCTGTCAAAATGCACACTACTCTTGCCCTCTCCTTGTCTATTTTCTCCCCACCGTCTATGCTATTTATTCTCTGTGGGAAATGTAGAAGCTAAAGAACTTATGATACATGGACATGAACTAAAGAGGGGGCGTGTGGGTGGGAGGGGGTGTGCAGGGTGGAGGGGAATAAAGGGGGAAATGGGAGAACTGTAAAGGCAGAATCAATTAAAAAAAAGAAAAAAGAGATAAAAAATAAAAATAAATAAAAAAATGCAAAACTTCTGTTTCTGAGAGTGGTAATCAAGAAAAAATGGGCAATGAGTATATTATGTGTAAATCCTCTAATAATTACAAAGATAACCAAAAGCAGTGCATACTTCTAATTTTTCAGTTCTGAATTTCCCCCTTAGAGCACAAGATATTCTTATGAAAGTAACTCCGGATAATTAAGGTCAAGGTGAACATCTGAGAATCCAGCAGGAGGCACAAAGGCAATGGCACAGCTGAGGTTCACAGTGTGCTAGTTTACAGTGGTGCCCAGATGCCGGGCTTACGACAAGTTGCTCCCAGGACACAAGAGCAAGAGTACAGAGAAACTGAGCTAAGTCCTTCCATAATTTCAGATGATAATCCTTAAAATCACCCCGTTAACAAACATACTTTGCCTTCTTGGACCCTCCCACACGGTGTTGTATAATCTAAAAGCAGACACTGAGAGAGGGGGCCAGGTCTTAACAATCAGGTATGACTATCACACAGGGGAGCTGCAAATGACCTAGAAGAACCAGGGGTAGGCTCGTCGTAGACTCAAGTACTTAAAGCATGTTTACCCCAAAAAGTAGAGGGGATCAAAATAGTCCTGCTGGCACCCGAAAAGAAATTGGCGTTCATGCTGCCTGTCACCTACCAAACCCAATAAGCAAACACAGGGATTGAATCTTTATGGATGCTTTATTGAGATGGCCAGCTATCTGAGAAGATGGCAGGTTTATATCCTGATAGACCATCTTAAATTCCATATTAAAATGGCCCTATTTATAAAGAGAACAAAGTGTAGGTAAGGGGTTTGGAATTCAGGGAAAAGTTAATTGAATTAAACAAACTGCAGCATTCTTGCCCCAGGCGGTGGTCTTTAGCTGTGTCCTGGGTGCTGGGCATCTCCCTCTGGAGCACAATGGCTCAGACACCATCTTGATTGTTGGAGACCTCCTCAGGCTCAAAGGTGGAACGGCTTATTGTCTCCTGGGGTCAGGGCGGGTCATACCTTCGGTTCCTGGAACAATAGCTTTTACATGCATTCATTACTAAGCTTATTAGCTGTTACTTAAACTAAAAATTTTCAACTCAAGTCCCCTATCAATGCCAACACAAAAGTTGCATCAAACATGAATATTTCCAAGACAAGTGATTGCTATTAGAAAACATGAATGAGATACAGCCTCTAAAGTATCTGAAAAAGTCTAAGGAGCATGAGACGGTGGTTGTAAAAACCATCCCTGGCTCCACCTTTCTGGCTGCAGCCACGGTCCCCACCTCCCTCCCAGTCTATTGTTTCAGGTTGACTTGCTTCATGTTTGTTTGTTTTTTCTTTTTGCTGGAATATAATATAATTAAACAATGCATATCTTACAAATGATCAACACAATGATTTTCACAAACTGAACACACAGACGTAACTAGGAAACAGAATATCAACCCCCAAAGACACTGCCCTCCCGAGCCGCTCCGTCTAGTCATTTTGCAAACATTACCACCCCCACCCCTCCACCATCAATTTCTTTGAACTCTAACAACCTGGAATGATTTTGCCTGACGCTTGCTTTGTATAAATGCAGTCTGGTTTGGCTTTTATGAGAATGTCATTGTTATACATGAAGAGAAGGCCAAGAATTTTGCTTGTGTTTGAAACCTCAAGACCTGTATTGTTCTAAATATAAGGCTACATTATCCAAATTTTAAGAAGGTTCAGTGTCAGAGAGTGCATGTACACATGTTCTTGTTACAGCTCCATTTGATGTTTAACATCCTTTATAGCTAAAAACAAACAAACAAACAAACAGCAAAAGTCCCCAGTGAAATGTGTTGAGAGAGTCAAGGCATGTTCTTAAAGTAGTTAAGTCCACTGGGAAAGGCTGGTTCCAAGGCTTCCTCGAAGGTTTGGTAACACATCACTCACTGTCTGCTTACTGAGACACTGGGTAACATGGGGTAGCCGATGTCCCTCTTCACTGGGAGACCAACAAGAGCCAGAAGTTACCAGTACACCATCGCTCACAGAAGCGCAGCGCCCAAGTATATTAAACCCACCCCACCAACGGAAGTGGCAACTTCTTTGGCTTCTGATTGTAAGGTCAAATTGCTCGGGGCTTTCTTTGTGGTGGAGATTCTGCTCTTGCCTCTTTTCCTCCTTCCTTCCTCTGAATCTTTCATGCCAGGTAGAAATCAACCAGGTCTCTTCATGGTATTTTCCGGTGTGTGCTTTGGGGTTTATACAGCACCTTGGGTAGAGAGATTGCTACACACAGCATTCTTTTACCACCATGGTCCTAGAAGAAGGAATCACAGCCTTTGAGGGATCTAACATAAAACTACTGATTTGGAGAACCCTTGGCCGCTTCTATTAAAATGCACAGTGTGCTTTAAATGTTTTACAAGAGGTGTTTCCAGAGAATTTGATCAAGCTTGAGTCTGGTTCTCAGGCATGTAGCTTTCTCAGGGCTCCCGCCCCTCCTCCATGCTAGACTGATTGTCTTGGCAGTCCTGGCCTGCCTGTCCCCTTTCCCTGATTGAAAAGCACCTCCATCATTGTTCCAGGGCACCAGTTGGTGCTTTGCTCTTCCCCCACAGATTAAGGACTAGAAAAATTTTTTTCTTTTTACAACAACAAAAAATATATCTGTAATGGCAACCTGGTTCCCATTACTACAAAACAGCGTAGGAGTAGAAAAGAGTCAGGCTGAGAGCATCCTTTCACCAGGGCAGAGCTCCTTGTTTGGCAAGACAGTGAGCCCATCTCCCCCAGAGGCCTCTGTCTTGGGCTGGATTGAAGCCACCAGCAGGTGAGACGGAACAAAGCCAGCCCCAGGCCTCAGCACAGTTCGGTTCGCCTTCCCACAGCCCCTCAAGGATCCTGGCTGCAGCTTTCTAACCCTCCCTCCCCAGCAGGCTGATTCCTACCCTCTAAGCCACCTGGGAACTTCCTTTGTAGGGTAATGAACAGGGGGCTAAGTCTTACACGAACAAGAAAATACTCAGTGAAATCTATTGTTTTAAAGATAGTTTTAAAATGACACCCCCATACATAGCCCTAGTCATGTTACAAAATGGATGCGGGGGTTATGGGGTTCCTCTATCACTATGGATTTTTTGCTCACTGCTGGGGAATTGGAATTATGGCTCTCAATGTCAGAGTTTGCTGAAGAGTAAAGGAACTATTTATTTAAAAGTTACACAGGTTTAAAGTAATGGCAGAATGTCACCATTAAATACTTAAAATTCCTTAAAACACCCGCAAACACACACAGTCCTTCTTTCCTCCCTTTG